>JAPFFP010046964.1:0-10650 GCA_026153255.1 Solanum medicagineum | reverse complement strand
AGCTGCTGCAGGTGAGGATAGGGCATAAAAACAGAGGAAACTCTGCCGAAATTTCGGTAGATTTCTTGGACTTCGAGTTGTGGTTATGCGATTAATATTGGTTTAAGTGTCTAATCGGCATGAGTCATGGCTCCGGGGTTGGGCCGTGACAGTATTACAAAATCTGATCCCAATTTCTTAATAAAAACACATGGACAAATTACATCATTCATGTATCCTTCATTTATCAAGTATTCACTAAGCCAATTGTACCACATACGCCCTGATTGTTTCAAACCATATAATGATCTTTGCAATTTGACTGAGAATATTTCTCGAGACTTATTGCATGCTTCGGACAATTTAAATCCTTCTGGTATTTTCATGTAAATTTCATTGTCAAGTGAACCATATAAGTAAGCTGTAACCATATCCATTTGATTTATTTCAAGATTTTCATGTATAGCTGAACTGATGAGATATCGAAGAGTTATTGCAGCCATAATAGGTGAATATGCTTCTTCATAGTTAACACCGGGTCTTTGAGAGAATCCCTGTGCAACAAGGCATGCTTTGTATCTTACAATTTCATTCCACTTTCGTATAAACCAATTTATAGCCAATTGGTTCTACACCATCAGGTGTTTGGACTATAGGTCCAAACGCTTAGAGAGTGGATTCAACTCAGACTGAATTGCTTCTTTCTATTTAGGCCAATAATCTCTACGTCGACATTCTTCGACGGATTTAGGCTCAATATCCTCACTCTCTTACATGAGGTTAAGTGCAACATTATATGCAAAAACATTATTCATTGTAACTTTCGATTAATCAAAATTTATCTTATCACCAGTAGAACTTATAGGAAGTTCTTCATTCACTTGAGTCTCGAGTTCATCGATTTCTTCAGGAATATCAGGATTTCTCAAATCTTGACCTTCTTTAGGAGGTTCTTTTATAGTATCATCTTTATTATTATTTACTCTTCTTTTTCTAGGATTTTTATCCTTTGAATCCATTGGTTTACCATGCTTCAGGTGTGTTTGGGATTCAGAAGTTGTGATACTAGCAGATGGTCCCTTTGGGACATCAATCTGGATAGGTACATTCACTGCAGGGATATGTGACTTAGTTATCCGTTTCTCATCAGTAAATGCACCTGGCATTTGGTTTGCTATTGTTTGCAAGTGGATGATCTTCTGGACCTCCTTTTCACAGATGCGTGTTCGTGGATCAAGATGAGATAGTGATGAGACTTTTCACGCAATTTTTTTACTTTCTTTTTGGGGTTCCTTTTTTCTCTCCCCCTAATTGAGGGAAAATTGTTTCATCAAACCGACAATCTACAAATCTGGCAGTAAATAAATCTCTTGTCAATGGTTCAAGGTATCAAATTATAGTGGGTGAATCAAAAACAACATATATACCTAACCTTCGTTGAGGGTCCATCTTAGTACGTCGCGGTGGTGCTACAGGCACATATACCGCACAAACAAAAATTCATAGATGGGCTATATTTGATTCATGACCAAATACTAATTGTGATGGCGAATATTTATTATAACTGGTAGGTCTGAGACGTATAAGTGTTGCTGCATGTAAGATAGCATGACCCCACACGGTAGCGGTTTTCATAAGCAGTGGTCTTGCTATCAATTCTAGGCGTTTACTAAATAACTTTGCATGGCCATTTTGAGTATGAATATAAGCTACCAGATGTTCAATTTTTATCCCAATTGATATGCAGTAAACATCAGAAGCTTGGGATGTAAATTCACCAGCATTATCTAGACGAATAGATTTAATTGGATAATCTGGGAATTGCGCCCTAAATCTTATTATTTGTGCCAGTAGTTGCACAAACGCCGGGTTGTGGGATAATAAAAGGCACACATGAGACCATCTTGATGATGTATCTATTAGGACCATAAAATATCTAAACACTCCACTATGTGGGTGAATAGGTCCACATATGTCCCCATATATACATTCCAAAAATCTTGGGGATTCGATGCTAACCTTCACGATCGATGGTCTGGCAATTAATTTGCCTTGATAGAAAGCAGCACATGAAAATTCATCATTTGCAAGAATCTTCAGGTTCTTTAGCGGATGATCTGTGAAATTTTCAATAATTCGTCTTATCATTATTGATCCAGGATGACCTACTCGGTCATGCCATAGCACAAAAGTTTTTGGATCAGTAAACTTCTGGTTTACCATCGAATGTGCTTCACTGGCATAAATTTCTGCATAATATAGGCCAGACGATAAAGAAATTCCAAAATATATTTCTGTCCCGAGACACTTTTGGTTATACCAAGGTATTCAACATTCATTTTATTCAGTGTCTCAACATAGTATCCATTTTTGTGGATATCTTTAAAACTTAGCAGATTCCTCGGGGATTTAGAAGAGAAAAATACATTTTCTATAACAATTTTTGTCCCCTTAGGCGGAAATATAGTAGCTCTTCCAAAGACTTTAATTATTTTTGCATTACCAGATATTGTAGAAACATTTGCTTTTCTTCCAAGTAAAGTAGTAAAATATTTCTTGTCTTTAAAAATTGCATGAGTTGTTCCACTGTCAATTACACAAATATCTTCGCGGTTGATTATTGATCCAGATAAAATTTGAGGCATATTCATTCCTTTTAAAGAGAAAAGTAATTAAGTGATTATTTATTTTAGATATCATGCATTTTTAATGAAAAATCTTGCATAAATATCACAATAAGAAAGACGTGATTTTATTCATTTTACATGAGTTATAAAAACACTAATTCATACATAAAAATAGAAGTGAAACGATCAGAAAAAATTATTTTAAATATTATCAGTCTTCTTAATGTTCATATTTCCATCAATATTAAAAATTTCTTCAGATAAATTTAAGTAGTTCGTTACATCCAGATGCATAGGTTCTATATTATAAAGTTTATCTCCAAATTTTTGACTCTTTTTAATGATGTCCGATATAGCTGAACAAGGCATTCAAATGATCGGCATGTCTTTGACCAGTGCCCTTGACTTCCACATTTGTGGCATATGCTTTCTGAATTTTTCTTTGGAAAAGCTTCTGGCTTTTCTTTCTTTCTTTTTATATTGTTGGTCATGGCTCAGTGCGAGACAACTATCATGATTTTTTTCTTTGACGGTGGCCACGGCCAGGACCACTTCTGGGGCCATGATTTCTTTCTCGTTGTTTATAATTCACCTGATTCATTTCAGGGAGTGACAAAGAACCAACAGATCGATTATCATGATTTTTCATCAACAATTCTGTAACACCCCAATATTTTTTAGATAAAATTGAGCTATCCTTCATATGATATAGGATTTTGATTGAGAATTCTTAATTGAGCATAGACGTTAAAGCCAATTTCTTAGTGCGGGAATAGAATTGGAGATGATATAAGTCGCGGTTCTAATGTAAGATTTTATAAAAGTTAGATGGACCAATGACTTTTGGGTTGTATATATCTGCTAGGATAAATTCCTAAGTATTTAAAGTATATTAGATATGATTTAGAGTCATAAGAGATCTTTTACATCAGGCCAAGTCCAAAGAATTAGCAACTAAGTTTTCGTATGAGTCGAGAGAAGGGTCAATTTCAAATGATCATATCTCCTAAAGTATAATGAGTTAGATGACTCATAATATTTCAAATCGAAGATAATTGGATTAGCTTTCCAACGCATACAACTTTGCCTTAATCAAAGTTCGGAGTAAAAAGTTATGACTGTTTTACTGAAAACCTGCAAAGCTATCCGAACATCTGCGACAGCTCCGCGTCTTGGACCAAACGCGGACCATAATTGGATATGCTAATGACGTTTTTTATTTTTATTTTGAGGGTACTTTCATCCTAAAACTTTTGGGGGTCTATGTAAGGTCCTAAAACGGATATAACGCCAGTTTTCATAATTAAAACTCTCTCCCTTCACTCCTAAACATAAATTCTCAAGGATCATCAAGAAAGCCATCAAGTTAGGATTAACTTTCAAGATTCCTCCTCAAGGTAATTTATTTTTCATAAATTTAAATCTACCCAACCCAAATTTCTTCATCTATTCATGAATCAGTAATAGGATTTTAAATCATAATCTAGGGTTCTAAGAAAACGAATTTAAGAATCCCAAGAAAGAATTTCTTGATTCTTCTTCTTCAAGAATTATGGTTCTTCATCAAAAACTCTAAAGAGTCTAAGTCAAGAATTGAAGAATCAAAGAGAATTCTTTCAACCAATGTCCATCCAAGTTCTTTCACTTTAAAAGAACTACCAAGATTGAAGATTTTTTCTAAGAAAGTGAATATCGAACTTCGATGGTAATATCAATTTTTCAGGTATTTAAGGCTACCTAAAGCATTGGATTATGTTCATGCACGCGCTCCTTCGCTTACTTGATTTAAAATCATGAGTATGAATCGTATGTCTTAAATCGTGCGGTTCTTGAGTTTTAATTTCTCATACAAGATAGAGCTTCTTGAAATTATTTGAGTCAAATTATGAGCTGCACCATTCTTATCTTGAATTATAAAAGTATTTCACATGACTGATGCATGAACCCTAAACTTAGCATTCTCCTTGCTTATTGATTTAATTGAAATTGTGAACCCAACCCTTGAAACTAAGTAATGTGAACTTGAGAAGTACGTTTTCTTGTTTCATGTCTATTTTCTTGCCTTATGTGTGCATGTAATGTGTATCCATCATGTCATATATGCTTAGCATGCTAATATGATGTTACCTGATCGTAATTTATGAGAGTCTTGCATGATATGAAATTCCAGTCTTGAGTTACATTGCATGGACGATGATCCTGAGTTATTGAGTTATTAAGTAATTAAGTTGAGCTACTGATAACTGAGTTGACTTGTTTGAGATGAGTCGAAGAGATGAGTTGAGTTAATTTCTATGAGCATGATTTAGTCTTGGAAGGTGTATTGAGCACCGAGTTGAATGAGGAGAGTCACCCCAAAACTGCGTTGCCAGCGCAGGATAGTCGTTTCAGCATAATACTAGCGACTCTTGTCCTAAAAGTTGGACGTTCTCTTTGGATTCGAGAGAGAAAGGTAGAGGTTGACGCGTTCTTTTCCGTGGCAAGTTAAGGACGGGCGATGCAACGATGCCATATTCGTTGTGCATCACCAAAACTCATGGTGTTGGGTGTTATGTCGGTTAGAGAAACTTCCAAGCAACACTTCAGTTGAGCATATCCTGATTTTCGAACTGAGTTGCATTAAACACTGAGTCTATTTACCTCAGGATGAAAGGACTTAAAAACTTGCATGATTTCTTGAGTTGAGTTACGAGATGAAGAATTGAGTCTTGAGTCGAGTCTGTTGATTGGTTTGAGCTTTCTCTATTTACTTTTAGCCCGTTTACATACCAGTACATTCTACGTATTGACGCCATTTGACGCTGCATCATTTCATGATGTAGATACGAGAGATAGAGGATTTCAGCAGACGCCCCGTTGAGGTTTAAAGTTCCGAGATCCAAAGATTGGTAAGCCCTCCTTACTTTTCGGAGGAGCTTATTCTTATTTTATTCAGTTATTTATTTGTTAAGTGGGTAGCCATGTCCTATCATGGTACCTTCTAGATGATTAGAGTAGAGGCTTCATAGACCTAGAGTGGAGTATTATCGAGTATTTTACATTCAGTCTTGAACTATTTTGAGAAACTATTTATAATAATTCTGTCTTTCCTTTAAATATTATCATTGAGTATTTCTTCCGCTATTGAGTAAGATGTGACGATGAGGCCAAGCAGATTGGTCGATGACTAGCAATAGTCTTTGAGTGCCAGTTACGTCCATGGTACCCTCTCGGGGCGTGACAAACTTGGTATCAGAGCATAGATTTCAAGTGTCCTAAGGAGTCTATGAAGCCATGTCTAGTAGAGTCCTTATTATTGGTGTGAAGCGCGCCACATCCATAACAGGGAGGCTATGGGACATCAGGAAAAGTTTCCCATCTTTCAAATTCAGAATCGTGTGATAGAGTTACTTCTTAAGAAATGTATGATGATTTGTCCGATGCTCTAAACCTTTCGACTATGCCTCGTCCATGAGGTGATAGAGACTGTAATGTTCACACTCTTACAGATAAGATCCTCTGCGATAAAGTAATCAGAATGGTATGGAGACTGCACTAGGCTTGAGAGAAGCTGCTAGTGTGCTAAGGTGAGTAACTAGAAAGAGTGAGTGCATTATTACTCATATGAATTGTGCATTTGGGTTAGCTCTAGAGGTACCATACCATTTTTCTTCACAACTTGCTTCTGATATTACCCATGAGAGAGGAACTTACATCCCTGAAGAGTTTAATATTACCATCTAAGAGTGAGATGTGGTGTCTTATCAACCCTAAGTAGAATTGATTCATCTCAGAGTTAGAAGGATAATGATGGGAAAAAAGGACGAGATAGAAAGAGTGATAGATGACTAAGGCTTATAGTTAGAGTTAGGTATCTATTAGGTATGTGAAGGGGTGATGAGTTGATTGCCATAAGTTTTGACGAAAGGGCAGTGAGTACCCTCTTATTTTCAGGATAAGGTATAAAAAGAGAGAGAGTTAGTGTCAGGATGTGTGAGAGCATGCTCAGAACCAGAAGGCAGTTTATGCTGATGTGTTGTGGTATTCATACTATTGAGGGTGAAGTGTAGATGTTGAAGAGG
The DNA here is from genome assembly GCA_026153255.1 of Solanum medicagineum. NCBI lineage: Eukaryota > Viridiplantae > Streptophyta > Magnoliopsida > Solanales > Solanaceae > Solanum > Solanum medicagineum. Next base: position 3,983 of record JAPFFP010046964.1, on the reverse strand, counting down.
GGAAATGAGTGCTTTTAATATAATAGATTTAAGTTAGACTTATGATTTCAAAGGTGAGAGTCTTATAAGATTCACAGAGTGATGGACTTAGCTAATAATGAGGTATACTAAACGAGTGGATGATACTTGAGTTGTGAGAGGAGTGTTGATCGACCACTCGCTACGAGATTTTAGTGGGATTATACCCCTATATTTTGCCTAGTATTTGCAAGTTGGCATTAGATAGGAATGTGATAGATGCGTATGTTAGTACTAGACCCAAAGCTTGAATTTTGAGGAGTAGTGTTAAAGAGGAGATAGCATCGTAAGAGTGATAGCCTTAGTTGGAGATTTGACCTAAGAATCTTATTGTAGGGTGTGTTCAATGATTAAGATGTTGACTGGAAAGGAACATGGTGCTAGGAGTAGAGTAGAGGTACCCCTTAGATGGAGATAGTAAATTAAGGGAGAAACACTAGAAAAGAGAAGGCTCAAAAGGGTTGAGATATGTATCCATGCTTGTGTAATGATGTGTGGAGTTCTAAGTTATGACTCCTATAGGAATCTAGACAATATTTTGAGTTGTTAATGTGGCATAGGCTGAGGTAAGTATCCCGTGTCATCCCGAGCAAGTAAGTCGATTGGGGTTTACGGATAGATGATAAGGATTTTTCCATTATAGTCTAAGTCTTATACAGATGAGTCTATGCGAGCATAGAAGTTGAGTGTTAGCAAATAAAAGAAGAGGTTAGATTGTAAGAGTTGTGAAAAGTAGTTATGTACACCATTAAGAGTAGCAAATACCGAGAGAGAGTTCCATAAAGACAAGAGGAAGTTAAGCGTGATGTCATTGGAAAGAGTCTGAGTAGCTAGTCATACATATATGACTATAGCATAACAGAAGAGTTTAAGACATTTTTGTGGACAGTGATTCCCTCACCGTGTGGAGATATGTGCTTATAGCCTAGTACAGAGAATTGATTCACAAACTTAGAGAGATGACCCTTGATCTAAGGGGGAGATGACATGAGGAACCGAAGTAGATCTTAGGTTTGATAGAGATGGATTGATCAAGATGAGACATCAGTTCTTGTCATAATCATACATTCCTTATTCTTCTATTGAGGTTAACTCTATTCCCATCTGGTATGCAACTGCCATGCATGTGGCCTAGTCCCATATATCACTTATTGATTGTTACTTGAGTTGTGAGGATGAAAAGTGATGAAGTCATTCATTAATATTGATCTTACCTCGTGAATCCAAGAGTTTTCAGTCCTATGTTGAAGGAGATATGACCTGAGTTTTACACCACGTATAGTTCTATGAACTTAGAATGAGTCCTAATAGATGAGAAAGATTATAATCTACAAATGTTCTCAGATAAGATTTCTCGATTGAATCATGCTAATGATATTTCGTTTCAAGCTCTTTGAGTAATCCAGCTTTGCAGTCTTGATAGAAGTATTGATGATAGTGGACGAGTTATGGGTGATGGAAGAGAATGAGTGTTCCTGAATTGTGATAATGGATTTGAGTCCCCATCTTCAAGTTGATGTTCCTTCGAAGCCTTTGCATACTTAAGTATGCAAGTCCTTGATAGTATATGTGCCTAAAAATGATGTTGGAGATAAGGTTTAGAATTCTAGATATTAAGTTCGAAACCTATTCTTGAGAATGAGTATTTGGGTGTCTGAGTATTTGAGTTCTTGATGGTATTTTTGCTTATTTTGCATGGAGAGGTAGAAGTTGAGGTTTCGCCAAAGGCGGAGATGACAAGATCCTCCAGGCCCAAATAGTGATACTGCTAGTATTGGACTGCGGATGAGGGTAGATGAGGAGGATTAAGTGTATCCTTATTATGATATTGGTGTTAAGCTTGTGTCATGTAGGGATAGAGATAGGAAGGAGGAGAGAGATAAAAACCTTATGATGAATAGTAGATAGGTAAGAGTATGTTGGTGCGACTCTGAGTGAAAACTCGTTGAATGGTGGAGGTAGAAGTGCTAAGTAGGCTTGAAAACTCTAAGCTATATTTGAAGTGGTTAGAGTAGTAGGCTTGAATTCATGGTTGTTCTTAGGCGAGTATCGATGATAGACTAGTGAAGACTTTGTAATAAAAGTTAGAGAAAGAGTAGTGAGGTAGTGAAGAAGACTAGTGAGTTTTTTATAAAATCCCCATGGAAGTTTAGAGCTGACTATTGAGGATTTTCTTTGTATGAATATGATCACCTCGTGCATAGCACCTTGAGGCTTAGAGGTAGACTTGAATGGAAGAGGAGGAGGTGGTTAAATGGAAGTTTGAGTAATTAAGGTCTTGATATGTGTATTCCTGATCCTGAATAGAGAGTGTTAAGATCGATGAGAAATAGAGAGTTTGATTGAGTGAGTGAGTATTGAGAGGAGCTTTCGATTGTTATTCGTGCATTGATGTCCATCTCCACTCATCATTCGAGGACGAATGATCCTAAGAGGGAGATAATGTAATACCCTAATTTGTTTTAGCTAAGATTGAGCATCTTTCATATGATATAGGATTTTAATTGATAATTCTTAATTGAGCATAGATGTTAAAGCCAATTTCTAAGTGTGGAAATAGAATTGGAGATGATATACGGTCGCGGTTCTAATGTAAGATTTTATAAAAGTTAGATGGACCGACGAATTTTAGGTTGTATATATATGCTAGGATAAATTTCTAAGTATTTAAAGTATATTAGATATGATTTAGAGTCATAAGAGATCTTTTACATCAAGCCAAGTCCAAAGAGTTTCTAGCAACTAAGTTTTCATATGAGTCGACAGAAGGATCAATTTCAAACGACCATATCTCCTAAAGTACATTGCATTAGATGACCTGTAATATATCGAATTGAAGATAATTGAATTAGCTTTCCAACGCATCCAATTTCGCCTTAATCAGAGTTCAGAGTAAAAAGTTATGACTGTTTTACTAAAGACTTGTAGAGCTGTCCGAAGATCTACGACAGCTCCGCATCGCGGACCAAATGCGGACCCTTACTGGATAAGCTAATGACGTTTTTTCTTTTTATTTTGAGGGTAATTTCATCCTAAAACTTTTGGGGGTCTATGTAAGGTCCTAAAATGCATATAACGCCAGTTTTCATAATCAAAACCCTCTCCCTTCACTTCTAAACATAAACGCTTAAGGATCATCAAGAAAGCCATCAAGTTAGGATCAACTTTCAAGATTCCTCCTTAAGCTAAGTTATTCTTCATAAATTTCAATCTACCCAACCCAAATTTCTTCATCTAGTCATGAATCTCTAATAGGATCTTAAATCATAATCTAGGGTTCTAAGAAAACGAATTCAAGAATCCCAAGAAAGAATTTCTTGATTCTTCTTCTTCAAGAATTATGGTTCTTCATCAAGAACTCTAAAGAGTCTAAGTCAAGAATTGAATAATCAAAGAGAATTCTTTCAACAAATGTCCTTCCAAGTTCTTTCACTTTAAAAGAACTACCAAGATTGAAGATTTTCTCTAAGAAAGTGAGTATTCATCAAAGTTCGATGGTAATATCAACTTTCCAGGTATGTAAGGCTACCTAAAGCGTTGGATTATGTTCATGCACGCGCTTCTTTGCTTACTTGAGCTAAAATCATGAGTATGAGGCACATGTCTTAAATCCCGTGGTTCTTGAGTTTTAATTTCTCATACAAGATTGAGTTTCTTGAAATTATTTGAGTCAAATTATTAGCTACACCATTGTTATCTTGAATTATAAAAGTATTTCACATGACTGATGCATGAATGTAACGACTCCGAAATATTGCCTACTCGAATTGGAATTATTATTATTCTTTTTGGAACCATTTGTTTTATTTCTTTCTCATTATTGTTCCACTTGGAGCTAATAAATAATTATAAAAGTTAGGTCATTGGCAGACAATTTCTTAATGCTTTGCATTTACACATAAGACTTTCATAATGCTATGGCACTTACACGTAAAACTTTCATAGTGCCTTTGGCACTTACATAT
>JAPFFP010046963.1:0-10650 GCA_026153255.1 Solanum medicagineum | reverse complement strand
CTCCGATTCCTACATGGTGATATCATGTAGGCAAGAGTATGCGTTAGTACATTTGAATATACTAAGTATGTAGGATGTAATGCAACAATTGATAGGCATCATAATCAAAATGCATAATGTTAAGCAATAGGCATAATATAACAATATGGGATGTATGATCAACGCTTAAGTAAAACATACATAAGTTATTCATGCGTATATAGGATATCATATATGTAGAAGAGACCAAGTTAGCTATTCAAGGTATCAACCCCTTGGCGGTTGTGTGGTATAAACCCCTCACATGGTTGATTGATAATCACATCTTATCAACATGGTGACGAAGTATAAACCCCTCGTGTTGATGAGTACAAACCCCCAACATGGTTACCTAAGCTCTTGTCCCCCTGGATTAGGTATGGTCTAATACAACACATTATATAGAGTATATCATATACATAAACTCATTTCATCATCATATAGTCATTCATGTCATATCTCATGCTTTGGACCTTCAACTCCTCAAGAAACCACATTCGGACATTTTATCAAACACTTAAAGGGTGTGTAATGCTAGTATAAAACCATAAAATATAGAGATTAAATCATGCAAGAAAATTCATTGTAAAACCATCAATCAACACCTTACAACACCCTCAAGCAATATACATTAAAAACCCTTCTGAGATCTTACAATAGATCAAAGATTTATAGCTAAAAACATGGCAAAACAATCACAACTTTACATAGCTCTAACAAAGTGTGCACTGAATTTCATAATAGGCAAGAACCATTTGTAAATCAACTTTAAATCATGCAATTTAAGTAAAAGGAGGCTTGGGTATCATGGGCGAAAGGAATCCATGAAAGAAACCCACATACCTTGGCTTAGAGATGAACTTGGTGATGATTGGAAATGGAGACGTGAAGCTTGGAGAAGAACCTTGAAGGAAACTTAGCTTGGGATGAGGGTTTGGGACTTGAGTTTGGTGAGTGAAAATATGACTAAGTATTTGAGTGAGTTATGGGAAATGTTTAGGATGATATGAGGGTGAAATTTGGCTAAGTATAGGTAAAGACACGCTTGGGAACCTTGGGCGTAACATTTAGAAAATTTTGGATGAACTAAAAAAAATACATTGAAATTGGCTACTGGCGTGTTGCGCCTCCATCACGTAGACCTCACTGGAATTCGCCACTTAAAAATTTATAATTGCAAATCTTTCGCTCTTAAATTGGGGTTAGACCCTTTTCACCTAATTTTGACCCCCTGATCATGAATATGAAGTCGAATTTTCGAAATAACGAACGAATTTTGAGATATACAGAATTTAAAATTTTAGGCATTCCGAGGCCCGTTTTCGGGCACTTTTTGGGGTCGTTTCAATGTCTCACCCTTGGGAACATTCGTCCCTGAATGTAAAAGAGACGTACAGGACAAGAATGGTCTTAAACAAATAAGACCAAACTAAAACACAACATAACATTTAAGACACCCTTTTAAAGATCTCAACATGAGTGTAAAATCATCATGACTTTCCAACTTAAACATGAATGCATATGAATGACATAGGGGAAGGAACTTAAGGATTGAAATTACATAAGAAACTTAAAACTAGTACCTTAGGCTTGAGTGGAGTGGAAGAGATAAAGATACTGCTTTTGCATGTCCGCTTCGGCCTCCCAACTACCCCTCAATTCCAATACACAACTCTAAGAATATCCTCAAGGGTTTGAATGGTTCTTTCTGCTTGGCCATCCGTTTGGGGGTGGAAGGCTGTACTAAGGTGGACTTTTGTACCAAAACCCCTTTGAAAGGACCTCTAAAGTTGTGAAGTGAATTATGAACCACAATCTGATATGATGGACAAACGAACCCCATACAACCTCTCTAACTCATGGATGTACAACCGTGCATACTCTTCTGCCCCAAATATGGTCTTAACCAGTAGAAAGTGATCCGATTCGTAGTCCTATCAACCACCACCCAAATAGAATCAAAACCTTTTCTAGTCTTGGGCAATCCAACTACAAAATCTATATTAATCACCTCCCACTTCCAAGTGGGAATCTCTATGTCTTGGGTTAGGCCAGCTGACATTGATGTTCGACTTTGACTTGTTGACAACTATGGCAACCGAAAATGAAGTTGGCAATGTTCCAATCACGCCCAAAGTCCCATTAAGGCGGACTGGTACCTATTGCCGATAAGGCTCGGGAGAACCAACCTGTGTCCATGCGCTTTCTATACATATCATAAGGGACTTCTACATTTAACATGCCTTTAAGAATGTAATAGTGATAACAAGACAAAAGGTAATGCATATGGCTAGGCCGTAGGGGCCACGTTGTCTAAAGTATTAGACATGACCACATATTAATTTACATAGTCTACAAAGTCTCTAGATAAGGAAAAGTATTTGATAAGGGTCAGGATAGGCCCCGTCTCAACTAACTGTACTATACAAAAATGTAAGCTCTAGACACGCAAAGCTCCAAAGCAACCTGGATCTTGGTAATAGTAGCTGGATACCCTGTACTCCTACTGTGGAGATTTACTAGCACCTGTACCTGCAACATTAAATGCAGGTCCCCCGTAAGGGATGTCAGTACGAGATAATGTATTGAATATATAAGGCAGAAAATACTGTATATGAAGTAACAACTTAAATGAAACAATGCCCTAGTGTTGGATAAGAGACAACTTTTAGTTATATTGTGGGATCATGTATTTTATGTTTTTTTTGCTTTACCTTTACTGTATAATCTGTGCACAACATGTAATACAAATGACCAACTGATCGGTGGTAAAGACATATCGGGATCGGCCCTTACTAGGATTTTCCTTTAACCCCTTGGGCTACCCCCGTGATAGGATCGACCCTGGCTAGGTGATTCTTCCTCCCCTCGGGTTACCACCCATCAACAAGAAATATACTTTACTTTCAATTACCTTTGAGATGATTCTTTTGGTGGTCATTATATTGGAGCTGTAGGACTGTAGTTGTAGCATGTGACATGTAAATAATCATACAAGGCAATATAACAATGAAAAGAGTACATTACACAAGTAATGAAATGCGTATGAGATGAAACAACTCGTGAACTTTATTTAGGAAAAAGAACCCATGTCTCTTGGTATCCAAGTATGTATGTTGATTTAAAGGTGACTATGTATGGGAGCATATGAACATGTGAAAGAGTAGAGACATAGTCAATGGTTGTGTTAGAGTTGGTAAGTGCCTTTATGTGCCAAGGAGGGATCTATGTTTCATGCCAAATAATATGAAATCAAGCAGCCTTACATACCTCGTTGTATGACCTCGTTATTACCTTGGAGTGACCGCGTTTTCCCCTAAATATTTATCTACAATATATGAGGCAATAAGACTATTATTAGCAGCAAAGAAACACTTCTTGGCAACCCAATCTCATAAAAAAACAACAAACGGGCAGCAAGCGTATAATTATAAATCCAATCATATCCTTTCAACCTTTCCGCCTCTAATTGTATTTTCTAATACACATTCTCATATACATATCATGAGCAGCCTATTTTAGTGCCAAAAGAGTCTTACAATAGTCGACACATAGCAATTCTACACAACATACAAAACATATAAGTAGGCAGCATAACGTTACGTCGTCTCGCTACATTTCGATGTCAACAATCCCAAAACTGTTTTAACTTCAATCAAACTACATATAACATACCTACACATACAATCAGCCTTAAAATAGTCGAAAAATAGTTCCAAAATAGATGGAGGTCGTGGAGAAACAATTCTCTACCACAAGCCCACAAGTTCGGACTAACAACACAATTACGATATCATATAAGAACTCACTCTTGCGTGCTGTAAATAAGGTGCAGCAGCCTGATTACATCACTAACAAAATAAACCTTGTTAAGAACATAAGTCTTACTTCATAACTCAGCTAACCAAGAAGACAAAAGACTCTTAAGTAACAAGAAAAGTGCACAACAAATCCTTAGGACACATGTTGTCCGAATTTCCAGCACAAGCACAACTAGCATATACTTCTAGTTTCTTTTAAACAAACCATAATGTGCAGACAAGTATCAATACTTATCTTTAACATCAAGTTTTAGGCTTTCTTCAGGAACCCTTCTAGGGTTGTGAGGGATACATTTCACATGTTGAAAGAGAGCAAAGGATAACCAAGAAAAGCAGATTTTTTGTCCAAATTAAAATAACTTAAGGGAGCTGTTTTAAATCCTTTTTAAAGGGGAATTTTGGCCAACCTACTAAGGCATTTTTAACCTTACTTTTTTAAGCTAGTGATGCAGCTTCTTGCCCCTTTCTTTTGGGCCTTATTTGGTTCAAATTGGTTGGGCCTTGGCTTCCCACTTTTCCCTTTTCTCCTTAGTTTTGGCCCAATTCACCAAGTGAGTTGTGTTGTACTTGGGCCCTTCCTCTACTATTCTTGGACTGAAAATAATTGTCCATTTATGGTGCTAGAACATGGGATAAAGTTATTCCCTTAACACAGACTTTATTCATTACCAAACTTGGACAGATTTAGCGTTATGCCTCGTCTCCGTTTAGCTAGCATATTTAAAGCTAAGCATGTAGGTGACTCACCTTCTAGCTTCCTAAGTCTTACAAGCACCTCACTTCCTTCACCTTATTTAAGGTCGTGATCTCCTCAATTTGATTACACTCAACCCTCTTCAACGTTAGACATATATGTCGCCCTCTAATTTGAGATTCAAGCACTTTTAAAAATTGGCGCTAATTTGAAAAGCCATATCATGTTTCATTTGCTTAGTACTAGTACTATAAAATGTGGGGTGTTACATCTCCCCCCTTAGGAACATTCGTCATCGAATGTTTGACAATTGGATAGCTTAATAAAGTTTAAACCTTACTTACACAAACATTTGACAACACACTAAGTATTCAATCACACCTACCTATTAGTTTCCCAATTATGCATATTGGACTTCCTCTTTAGCTTCAAATAAGTAAGGGTATTTTGATTTCATCGCATCCTCGACCTCTCATGTTATCTCTTCTGCTTGCTGGTTTCTCCAAAGTACTTTTAGTGAAGCTATTTCTTTATTTCCTAGCTTCTTAACTTGACGATCTAGAATAGCAATAGGTACCTCTTGATATGTGAGATCTTTTGTAACCTGCACATCTTCAATAGGAGTGATATGGGATGGGTCACCTATGAATTTTTGAAGCATTGAGACATGAAAAACTGGATGAACTATTGAAAGCTCTTGGGTTAGCTCTAGTTTATATGCAACTTGCCCGAACCTCTTAATAATTTGATATGGCCCTATGTAACATGGGCTCAGATTTACTTTCTTACCAAACCTCATAACCCCTTTCATTGGAGACACCTTTAAAAGCACCCAATCCTCTATTGAGAATTCCAGTCCTCTCCTCCTAGTATCCGCGTATGATTTGTGATGGCTTTGGGATATTTCTAGCCGCTGTTGTATTACTCTAACTTTCTTCATGGCTTGATGTACTAAATCTGGCCCAAGCAAGGCAGTTTCACCTACTTCAAACCATCCAATTGGCGACCTAGATTTCCCTCCATACAAAGCTTCATAAGGTGCCATCTTGATACTCGAGTGGTAGCTATTATTATAGCTAAATTAAATAAGTGGCAAATGGTCAACCCAACTACTTTTAAAGTCCAGTGCACAAGCTTGCAACATATCTTCAAGTGTTTGAATAGCGTGCTCAGCTTGACCATCTATCTGAGGGTGGAATGTTGTACTCAAATTCACTTGTGTCCGTAAACTCCTTTGGAAGGACTTCCAAAACTTTGCAGTGAATTGAGCCCTCCGATCAGATATAATGGAGATTGGGACCCCATGTAGCCTGACTATCTCTTTGAGGTATAACTTGGCATACTCTTCAGCTGTATAATCACTATTAACTGGCAAGAAGTGTGCTGACTTTGTGAGTCTGTCAAAATATATGGAGTCAAACTTCTGAAATGAGAGAGGCAACCCAGTAACGAAATCCATGTTGATCATATCCCACTTCCATGTTGGAAGCTCTATACACTGCATATAATCTCCTGGCTTTTGGTGCTCTACCTTGACTTGTTGGAAATTTATACATTGAGCCACAAATTCTGCAAGGTCCTTTTTCCTGCCTCCCCACCAAAACATTGCCTTCAGGTCATGATATATCTTTGTTGATCCTTGATGGATGGAATATCTAGAATGATGGGCTTCTTCCATTATCCTCTTTCTTAGTCCATTAACATTAGACACACATAATCAATTTTGGCAATAAAGTACACAAATTTGTGTAAGGTCAAAGTCCTTTATCCTTCCCTGACTCACCTTTTCCTTAAGCTGTTATAGAATAGGATCCTCAAACTATTTTTCTTTCACCTCCATTACAAATGAAGACACTGCTGCATTATGTACAATAACCCCTTTCTTTAGAGTTTCAAAAAGGCGAACTCCCAAACTAGCTAGTTGACGTAGATCCTTAGCCACTCCTTGACTTACTACGGCCTGATCACCAGTATTCATGATTGCCTTACGACTCAGAGCATCGACTACCATATTTACCTTCTCCTGATGGTATAGTATATCAACATCGTAATCCTTTATTAGCTCTATCCATCTCCGCTATCTTAAATTTAGGTCTTTCTACTTAAAAATGTATTGCAAACTCTTATGATCAGTATATATGTCAATGTGAACCCCATACAAATACTGGTGGCACCATATTTTCAATGCAAACAGAACCGCTGCTAGCTCAAGATTATGTGTTGGATAGTTTTTCTCATGTGGTCATAGTTGTCTACAGGCATAATACCCTACCATGCTGTGCAAGTACACACCCTAAGCCAACTCCTGAGGCATCACAATACACTGTATACCCCTCGGTGCCTTCTGGATTTATTAGCACAGGTGCAAAAGTTAGTCTGCTTTTCAACTCTTGGAAGCTCCTTTCACATGCATCATTCCATTGGAACTTGGTTGCGTTATGTGTCAACTTTGTTATAGGTGCAGAAATAGAAGAAAAACCTTCTAAAAACCTCCTTTAATAACTTATCAACCCTAGGAAGCTCCGAACTTCCGTGGGTGTTGTTGGTCTCGGCCAATCTTCACAGCCTCTATCTTTTGTGAATCAACCCTTATTCCCTCATCGGACACAATATGACCCAATAATGCCACTGATTTTAGCCAAAATTCACATTTAGAAAACTTGGCATACAACTATCAATTACAAAGAACTTGTAACACCTGTCGTAAGTGATTTGAATGGTCCTCTTCTGACCTTGAATATACTAAAATGTCATTTATAAATACTATCACAAATACATCCAAGAATGGCCTAAATACACTTTCATCAGATCCATAAAACTGCTGGTGCATTCGTTAGCCCAAATGACAGAACAAGAAATTCAAAGTGACCATAGCATGTTCTGAAAGATGTCTTCAGTATATCTTTCTCCTTCACCCTCACTTGGTGATAACCAGATCTTAAATCAATTTTTGAAAAGAATTTGGCACCCTATAACTGATCAAATAAATCATCAATCTTGGGGAGGGGGTATTTGTTCTTAATTGTCACCCTATTCAATTATCGAAAATAAATACACATTCTCAAGGTGCCATCCTTTTTATGTACAAATAACACTGGTGCACCCAAGGGGACACACTAGGTCTTATAAAACCCTTCTCCAATAAGTCTTTTAACTGCTGTTTTAATTCACGCAATTTTGCCGGGGTCATTCTATATGGAGGGATGGAAATAGGTTGAGTTCTTGGAAGTAAGTCAATACCAAAATCTACCTCTCGTTCTGGAGGTAAGCCTGAAAGTTCTTCAGGGAACACATCAACAAATTTATTCACTACTGGAACTGATTGAAGAGTTGGTGATTCTGCCTCCATATCCCTTACTCTAACTAAATGATATATATACCCCTTAGATATCATCTTTTTTTGCCTTAAAATAAGAGATAAACTTACCCTTTGGTGCCCCTACATTGCCTTCCCATTCAAGAACTGTCTCATTTGGAAATAGGAAGTACATTCTCTTAGTTCGGCAATCCACAATGGCATAGCAAGAAGCTAACCAACCCATACCCATTATAACACCAAATTCTACCCTTTCTAGCTCAATAAGGCCAGCCAATGTGTCACGGTCACAAACAGTTACTACACAATCATAATAAACTCTTCTAGCCATAATAGATTAACTGGTTGGTGTAGACACTTCAAATGGTTTGTTCAATAATTTGGGTGTTCTCTTAAGCTTCCCAACAACTAATGGAGTGATGTATGATAGTGCAGAACCAGGGTCAATTAATGCATATACATTATGTGAAAAGATGAATAATGTACCTATAATCACATCGGGTAAAGCTTAAATTTTGCCGACTCCGCAGAGCATAAGTACGATTCTGGAATCCACTAGAGCTAGCTGCCCCTCTAACACCTCTACCACAACCTGTAGGTGCTTGTTGACCCCTACCTAAGGGAGGAACTGCTAATGGTGATACAGCAACTGATCCAGTTGGTTGTGCTATATCATCCATACGCCTCCTCGGCCAATCTCTTATCATATGCCCTGCCACACCAAACCAATAACAAATGTCTATCCCAACATGACCATATACCTGAATGACTTCTTCCACATTGCTTACAAGGCTGCTAAGGAGTCATTTGCTAGCCCGTCGAATATCCTATTGCCCGTGCACCTTGTCCATCACCTCGTCGACCAAACTGATTTCCCTAGACCCTTGAAGTTGTGGTGGAGCACTGGTTGCAAAGTAGGAGGATGATGGCCTAGGCAGTCTATTAGAAAACCGAGGCCTAAGCACCTTGGGGTGGTGTAAATTGCCCTGTAGACGTGGCCCTCTTGGATTGCGCCCTTTCTAACTCTTGTGTCCTTCTCCTTTGGCTCTGATCCTCCAATTTCTGTGCAAAAGCTTGCATTCTCACTATATCTATGTCTTTGTTCACGGAAGCAGCGGTACAGTCTGTGACTAGATATGTATCCAATCTATCCAAATATTGATGAACTCTATCTACCATAATAGCAACTATATTAGGAGAATACCTGGCTAGGGAATTAAATTGGAGGCTTTATTCCCTCACGCTCATATTTCCTTGGTGGAGGTTCAAGAACTGATCTGGACGAGCCTCTCGAATTTCTAACAACAGGTAATGGTCGAGAAATGCCTCTTTGAACTCCTTCCAGGTAGTTGGAAGTGCATCTATACCCTTAGATTGCTTCCAAGATTCATACCACAATATAGCCACACCCTTTAACCTATACATCGCTTAACTCGACAGCTTCTGTACCACTCACATGCATAAAATCTAATGTGCATTGAATCTGATCAATAAAGTCTTGTGTATACTCGTGCTAGCTGCCCTGTTTGCACCACTTGCACCTATAACTAGGCCTTCCTGTCTTTGACTTTGGCCAGCAACTATACATGTCAATAGTTGGACTGCATTTCTCAGATCCTGCACGGTAGCATCGATAGGTAGTTCTGGGGGAATTTCACTACTTCCTGGTTCATCAGGAGCTGGAGGAGTTGGAGGTGCCTGTGACAGAGACTCATCTTGAGCCTCATTTCGTTGTCTCACCTGACTGGGTATACCAACTACCACTTCTACTTCCTTGCCTTTACCTTTGTTTTTTCGGGTTTCTGGCATACTTGCTGTATAAAACAATTTAGGGGTTAGACACAATCCACATATTACGCTTAGCTCTATGGCACGATCTAAAGAATGAAAAGAAAGTAACAACTCCTAAATGCCTCGTAGCGTCCTGATTATAAATGTGGTGCACAACACATTGATAAACAAAACTCTACATAGACACGACTTTGTAGACTGTCTAGGATGACCCGCTCTGGTACCACTTCTGTCACGCCCAAAGTCCCGTTAAGGCGGACTGGCACCCGTTGCCGATAAGGCTCGGGAGAACCAACCTGTGTCTATGCACTTTCTATACATATTATAAGGGATTTCTAGATTCAACATGCCTTCAATAAAGTAAATAGTAATAACAAGTCGAAAGGTAATGCATTTGGCTAGGCCGTTGGGGCCACGTTGTCTAAAGTATGAGACATGACACACTTTAATTTACGTAGTCTAAAAAGTCTCTAGATAAGGAAAAGCATCTGATAAGGGTCGGGACAGGCTCCCCCTCAACTAACTATACAAGACAAAAATGTAAGCTCTAGACACACAAAGCTCCGAAGCAACCTAGAGCTTGGTAATAGCAGCTGGATACCCTGTACTCCTACTGGGGAGATCTACTAGCACCTATACCTGCAACATGAAATGCAGGTCCCCCATAAGGGACGTTAGTACGAGATAATGTACTGAATATGTAAGGCAAGAATTACTGTATATAAAGTAACAACTCATATGAAACTATGCCCTGGTGTTGGATAAGAGACCACCTTTAGTTATACTGTGGGATCATGTACTTTATATTCTTTTTATTACTTTAACTTTACTGTATAATCTGTGCCCAACATGTAATATAAATGACCAGCTGATTAGTGGTAAATCCATATCGGGATCGGCCCTGGCTAGGCTTTTCTTTTAACCCCTTGGGCTTCCCCCATGATAGGATCGACCCTGGCTAGGTGATTCTTCCACCCCTCGGGTTACCACCCATCAATAAGCAATATACT
>JAPFFP010046962.1:0-10651 GCA_026153255.1 Solanum medicagineum | reverse complement strand
AAATATCTTCCCACAAATTCTAATAAGCCAAAAACAATTCCCAACATTTAATTAGTTTAAGCCAAATAATAATGTGAGTTATTCGTACTGTGGTTTTAGCCACACAAATATACGGGTATTTGAGCTTGAATATCTACGAAAAACTTAGAATATTTGATGGAAGGACGAAAGAATATTTCTACGTCCATTATGATAGGTAAGTCTTGTATCTAGTAATTAGTTCATCAAATTGTTGATAAAGTCAATAGCCATTTTAGTAGTGTGAGACCACGTATGCCTCAACTATTTTATCAAGTATCTGCTACATACCACTCATCAATGCAGATAGTGAGTGATTGACAAGTATCTAACTATAATCTAGACTAGACATGAAAAGAAATAGGGTGAAAAAAATCATTTTTCACCTCCTAATTTTGCTTTAAAAAATCAAAATTTTCCTTCAATTTTGAAGAAATAATTGAACTCCTTTTTTATCCAATGCATTGTCCATTTATCCTTGATATATCACATATATTTTATACCTCCTTATATTATGTATAATTTATTGTTTAACCAAAGGATGGCAATATGTCTACTACTTAACCCTCATTCCAAATAGTTGTTTTAATTTATTTGTCTAATTTATGAAATGAAAAAGATTAATATTCTTTTACTTCTATCCTTATTATTAAAATAACTACATAAAGAAAAATCGTCAAAATTAAAATTTCAGAGCATTATTAATAATGTTAGTTTTGTAAAATACATCTTTAATTAAAAGATTTCCATCAATTATTCCTAGTTTAATTAAGTCACAGTGCATAATAATTTCATTTAGCTCATTTAAATTATGTTCCCTTTTTTAACATTATTAACTTTTTGATAATATAAGGTGGTCCACTTTGCCTAAATATATTGATCATGTGTGGATTATGATAGAACTTTTTGTGGCAAATTAATTTTTTATTTTACGTTTCTCCAACATGTGTGTGTGTGAGAGAGAGAGAGAGAACAAGGTATGGTGGAAAAGTTAGGTAGTAGTACTTTAGAAGAAGAAAAAAAGAATAAGTTTAAATTAGGATTTTTTTTTTTTGTATTATTTTAAATTTTTTGTCAAACATCCTGCCTATTCAGAGTGTTGAAAATATAACAATGTTTTTTGTATTTTTAAAATTTTTTGATCATCAAATACAATCCTTACCGACAGAAAATCTTCTCTCAACAACCTTTTCACTATGATAGAAATTGACTATGAATTTACTAAGGTTTCAAGTAATGCGTGATAGGCTAATCATCAAATTTCTATGAAATAGATTAATTGTTGGTCACAACAATATAGAATATATTTGTAAAATTTTATTATTTAAAAAATAATATAAATAACTCTATTAATAATTCGACAATATTAATTGATAATCTAAAATTTATATTCAATATTCATGTGTTCTGTATGTGGCTTTTCCAATCTCGAATGGTTATCAAGAAAGAAGTTTAATTAAATAGGTGGAAACACTGGGAGTAAAACTTTTGCTCTAAACAAGTGGAGATAAGTTCTAAATAATAACTTATATATAGTTTAATAAAAGGTGAACGATGGATATATAAGAAGCAAATCTTCCAAGTATGTTAGGCAAATAAATTTGTGTTTGTGAAAAAACACTTTTATTTCTGGTACAATCATGTCACAATTGAGTGAAGGTTCTCTGCATTGACATGAATGTATTATATGATTATCGAATATTATATATATCTTAGAAGTTAAAAAGGTTCTGGATTGGGACTTCATGTTGGAGGTTTCAAGTTCGAAATCTCTTGCCAGTAAAAGTAAGGGGTTTGTCTTTTGGTTCGAGCTCATGGCACCAGGCTTGCTTAGTATGTGTTACCTCTTATATGTAGTTGCGAGTTATTGCATAGGAATGAAGGTTTACTCTGTGCATAGTGGGGGAGTTACATAGGTATTAGGGCTTCATCCGGATCCCTTACGGCAAAAAATTAATATATATATATATATATTTGGTAAAAATAATTTTTAAAATGTAAATCTAATAGTTGTTGAACCTCTTTTGGTTAGTTTGTGTATCTAGTTCTTAGAATTTTAAACCCTATTGTAGAAAATCCTAGCAACCTTGTGCGCACCCAAAAGATAGCGGCTACAGATTTCCCTACTCATTAAAAAAATTGATATGATAACTTGAAAAAGATCATAATTTGTTATAATCACGTACATATACTGATTTCACGAAATAAAATTAAGTGCGCGTGACTTAAATTCATTACAAATGCTTGTTAATTCGAATACACACGTAAATCGTTGATTTAAAAATCTATGACTTAATTAGTTAAAAGGATCATTTGCTTTTGGACCAAATTTGGAAAGATAGAAAATCAATTGGAATGGAGCGGGTATAGAAATGATACAAACATATTCAAATTATACTCACATCTTATAAAAATTTTACTAAGGGTCGTTTGGTGTAATGCATAAATGAAAATAATTTCAGAATAAAATTTTATCTTCCCCTTAAATGTTCGTTTGTAGTCCCGGAACAAGTTATCCCTTCTAAGGGATGGTATAATAATCCCATGACAAATTGTCATGGGATAAATTTATAAAATGACAAATGTACCCTTCCCTTTATCACTTTTTATACCTTATTTTGTATATATATTTACATTATTTTTAATACAATATATAATAATATTCAAAACCTTCACTCCTTATTTTTATAATACATCTTCATATTTTTCTATTAAAATATTACACTATATAGTATAATTTTTATTGACTAATTATTATGTTTTTATATTTTGATTTTTCATAAATCGTTTTTTACTTTAACAAACTTAAAAATGCAAGTTCTATTTGTAAATTAATTTTTTTATAAATTTTTATTTTAAAGGCATACGATATTATTATGGAAATGCACACATAAAAATATTTAAACTAAATAAAATTAGAGATTTATTTTTAAAACGAAGATTGAATAACTAAAGTTAGCAAAGAAAATATATTAAAAACCAATAAAGTGAAAGGTATTTTTGTAAACAAGCATAATATTCTTAAAATTTATCCAACATACCAAACACTCAAAAAGAAATAACATCAACATAACTTATCCCATCATTATTAATTTCAATATAATTTATTTTGTCACAATTTACATTCAAGCCAAACGACTCCAAAGTATTTTGATTTAGAAATAACTTCATAGGTGTGTTATGTTTAAAGTTTCATATAATTGATTTTTAGTTGTTTTTATATATACTTTAGACACATTGTAAATTTCAACTATTTTTGTCTGAACTTTAATTACATAAAATTTCAATTATTTTGTATAAAATTAGGCTTTGTACCTCAGAAGTTGTTCTAAGGCGGGTATGTATGCATAAAAACATTTAAAAGTATAAATGGAATAGTAGTGTTCAAATAAAATACTCATTTTTGAATTAAAATAATACTTTTTATGTCCCATATTATAAGAGCGCTTTTCATTTTACACGGTGATTAAGAAATTATTAATACATTAGTAGTAGTAGATTTTATTATTTTATCCTTCATTTATATCAATATACGTTAAATTAAGTTAGAAAAAATTATTAATACTCTAATTAATGATGTGGTAAAATAAAAAAAATAATTAATTCTAACTTATTTTAATAAGTGCCCTTATAATATAAGATAAATATTTATGTAGAGATGCCCTTATAATACGGGAGGGAGTAAGATCCTGAAGATAATTTTTACCTTTCTAAAATTTTGTGGTCCGTTAAATGTGTTGCAACCATGAAAGCAAAGTAAATTCACTATCTATTTCGATGCATATTCCTTTGTATTGGGACTTGCATCTTTGGATACAATTCTGGGGATTTTAATTTGAAGTGACAGAGTTAGCTTAGGAAAATATAATTATTTAAATTTTAGTTGATTTTTTTATTTATATTTTACTAGCTCAACTTATTTTAGTTCATAAAAATTGAGTTGATATATACATAATAAAGAAAAACATAGTTTTATTAGGTATAAAAACTTATAAAAGAGCAAATAAAGTGATTAAAAAATTAATAAAAATTGAACGAATTGAATTATGACTAGCTTTTAGTCTATTTTAGTACATGTAACTTTTGAGTAGGTTAATATTTATTAAATTTAGCTAATATCGATCATTCAAATTCAATTCAATTCGTCCATTTGATATCTCTAATTTTAATTAAAATAGTAAGATATATTTAATTAGAAAGGGAACCTCGGAGCACTGGTAAAGTTATTGTATCCGTATGACTTATTAGCGGGTTTAAGATGAAATCAATTACTAATATTTGTATCAAAATAAATTATCTATATCATATCTATATGATCCTTCTCTAAATTCTACGTGAATATGAAATGCTTGTGTATAATTTTTCGTTGTGTGAAATTCCTGTCCTTTTCAATCTAAAAGAAATAAAATAAAATATAGCTGTGAGCCATTAAGTCAATTAGAAATTTGTCATTGTCTCCATAAGAATTGTCTGTAAATATAATAATAAATAATTGACTCCTTTCTTCCCCCTCATTTCTTAATCTCTCTCTTTACTTTCTTTCTTCTTATTGTTAGACCATTTAACCTTTTCTTGATGTTCCATGTTTTAGAAAAGCAACTATTCAAGATTTGAGCACCATACAGAATTAGGTCTGTGAACAAAAAACAAAAGGAGGAAAAAGAAAGAATGGACAAAAAGTCAAAAACCTCCATTGACATGCGTGTTTTTTCTTTTGGCATTATAGAAAAAGAAAAAAATAATCATCTCAAAAAAGAATCCCAACTTGATTGGATATACATACCAACGCTTAATATTTACACCAAACTATAATAATTCTTTATGATTAACTGATAAAATTGATGTGACAATTGTTGCATAAACAAGTAAATAAATTTTGTCATATATAACCACGTAGATTTTCAAATGAAGCATGTACTTAATTTAATTTACATATTAAAAATATAATTTAAGTAAATAAGAATTGAACAAAAAAAGTTCTCAACCTAATGGATGTTAACATCATTGCCTATCGTTTTTAACCATCTTTTTTGGGTTGCCGTTTAGCAATAGACATGAAAGAATACCACCTTTCCTAGCTATTTATTTTAGAATAATTTGCACCATTCATCCTCATTACCAACAAGTCTAAGGAATGATGGACATAGAATATCTGAAAGAAATTATGGTGGGATGATAAGTAGTTTAGGAGCAGAGTTATGATTTTAGTAACGATGACGTCACACACCGTATTGGGACAGTATGGACAAAATGAAGGCTTGTCTCTGGAGTATTGTGTGATAAGAAGATACCACCTTAACTCAAAGGTAAGTTTTAAAGGATGGTGGTTATACCGTTTTTGCTGTATGGGGTGGAGTGTTGGCCAATAAAAAACTCATATGTTCAGAAGATGCAGGTCGTAGAGATGAAGATGTTGAGATGGATGTGTGGACATACCAGGAGTGATAAAATTAGGAATGAGATCATTCGGAAGAAGGTATAGGTGGCCCTGTGACTGACAAAATGAGGGAAGCGAGACTGCGATAATTTGAACATACAGAGAAGAAGTGTCGATGCTCCTGTTAGGAGGTGCGATAGGTTGGATTTAGGAGTTACACGGAGGGGTGTAAAGGTAGACCGAAGAAGTATCGGGGGAGGTAAGCATACAAGATATGGTGAAACTTGATCTCACCGAGGACATGACCTTAGATAGAAAAGAGTGGTTATTGCGAACTAAGGTAATAAGTTAATAGGTTAGTAGGATTATGTTAATGTCTGGCTATGAAATATAATGTGGCAGTAATCAGTCATACCTTTTTCTCCCCTTTTTTTTCTCCCAAGAATTGAAGATCCAAAAGAAAAAAGAAGACTTCTTTTTTTGTCCTTTTCATTTTCCTCCCTAACATTGATGATCCAAGCAATTTAGGTAAGTAACAACTGGAAAACTTTTAATTTAACGTGAATATATGTACTGTTCATGTTACTCAAAAGCACTACTTTTACCAAACAGGATGACTCTATAATGCAATTGCACTCACTTATCTATAGTGAATTTTAGTTGTCATATTTGAACTTCTTACGTATCCAATCACTATGGACACGTAATTTCACTGCTAAAAGACGTAAGCTTTCAATATTTCCTATTTAAAGGATGTACCACATGGCTTGTGAAATACAGCTCTGTCACCAACTATACTAGTATTTCCCTTTTAAAAAAATGATTGCTTAGGTGTATTATTACAAAAAGATCGTAGATTATGTGGCATATAATCACAATTCACACACAAAGTAATTAGAGAAGAAAATTTTCTCTGCTTCTATTTGAAGGAATAAACATAGTCGAAATTTGTTAGATCTTTATGTTATTTTTATTTTCTATTTTCTTTAACATAATCCATGATCTTTTTGCAACACATATAATTAGATTTTGGTCCCTCACGAAGTAGTTTTAGTCCCTCAATGTGACACCTGTGACTTTTGACACAAGATTATGGAATATGAGGATTAAAAAAAATGGATCAAAGAATTAGTGTCAAGCGAAACTATTATTTTGATTAGAGCCGTCGGTTAGGCTTGTTGGCCAGTATGATCTAACCCGTGATTTAATAAGGTTGTGCTATGATTTTTGGATTTCATTTAAAAAATGAGCTTTTTAGCTCGACCTGAATAAGTCTATTGATTTGTGGGCTCTTGCAATATAGGTTGGGTCCACCCGTGGGGTGAATTTAAAATAAAATAGAATATTAAAGATAATAAGAGTCCAAACTCAAAGTTTATTTAAAATTTTTAAATATTAAAATTTAGATACAAATTATATTTTTATAATATGTACTCCTCTATCTATGTTTACTTGTCCTTTATTGATTTCGCACAGGGATTAAGAAACAATAAATAATATGAGCAATTTTACTAAATCACCTTTTGGACTTGTCCTTTATTGATTTCGCACAGGGATTAAGAAACAATAAATAATATGAGTAATTTTACTAAATCACCTTTTGGATATAGCAATTACAATTTCTTAAAAAATATAACGAGAAAATAACTAGTACAATTAATGATAAAAGTAAACTAAATATTAAGTTTGAAATTATCATTTGATTTTATGAAGTGAACAAGTATTATTGGACATCTTAAAATAGTATAGTGGACAAGTAAAGATGGATGGAGGGAGTAATAGTAATATTGTCTTGTCGCTATTTATTTTAATATGTTTAAATTATAATTTAATTTAAAAATCTATTAAAAAAATATAAGAATAAAAATATGGAGTCTCTGGTAAGGCCTGCGGCTCACGTACAAATGAGTTGGGCTAACTATTTTCTAGTCCATAAAAAAAAGGCCCAATCCAATCAAATTTCAGAATCTGTAAAAGCTAGTCCAGATGCAGGATCGGCTCGTATTGACATCTCTAATTTTGATTACCATTAATTGTGTGAAGAAAGCGAGTTCTTATTTACCTGAAAACTAAACTTAACTTGAATAGTTTTCAAGTTATAAACCAGTGAGTAAAGGGACTATAATCTTAGTATCTTTCAACTCTGTAATCCACCTAATTGTAGCCCTCCCTTTCAATATTGATTCTCTGGTCTCAAAAGCTAAAACTAACTTAAAAATTAATTACTCATGTTATAAAGCTTCTAAGAAATCAAATAGGTTTCTCTGGAACAAGTTCTCTTGTTGACCGATTGAATCATTCAAATTAAAGCACTCCTCATAATGACCGCAAGGCGTCAATCGACATCCATGTCCTAAAAGTGCATCAAACGTAAATGTCTAATTTTGGGTATGAGAATAATCATTTAAATTTGTATAAAATTAAGTAAATAGACGCACTTATTTTATGTGACGTCTTACATGATAATTTTGTGTTCTATGTGGCGTCCTTCATGACAATTTTGTGTTCTATGTGATGTCCCTGTGTGACAATGTTTCTGGTCTATGTGGTGTCGTACATATATTATGATGTACGACACGTGTGTTTACTTATTCAGCTTTATTTAAATTTAAATGTCTATTTGTGAACACTTAAAATTTGAGGACATAAACATCCATTGAAGCCATTAAAGAGTATATTATGTATTTTGCCTACGAGTATTTATCAGGAATTAACATGTTTTAGGCTTGTTGTCAGTCGACCACAATCCTCATCCTTTATTGGAATTTGAGACCAGCCATACAAACAAGCTCGCATAGGTAGAATTTAACTTCTAACATGACCACTTAACTAATAGTAACAACAAAAAGAATAATAATATACTCAGTAGGGTCTTATGCATATTTATCTTTATTTTAAAGATAGAATCTGTTTTTAATAGATCTTTTACTCAATAACAATAAGTAATAATAATTCAAAACAATAAAAAAGAAATACAAAAAGTATAAAATAACAAGTACAATAGGTTTTAATATTTTAACTAATAAAGGGATCAAATTAAATATTTGAATTACCTAAGAATTAAATGTGCCTAGGCCCTAGATGCACATCTCAAGGATCAAATTTGGAAACATCGACATAATGGATTAGCAAAGCCCAATTATCCTTTCTTATGATAAAATAAAATTATTGTTAATGAACAAATTGCATTACACAATATATAATTGGAATGCATGGATTAACCAGTCAGATCCCACCTTAATTATTTTCATTAAACATCAGCATCAGTTTGGTGCATTCATTAGTTTGAACATTTTCCCATAAGGTGGAACTAATTTGATGTCGTCATTTAATTTAATTTATATTAATGACTCTTGGTCCATATTTTTAGCACACGTCTTTAAACTCATGGGCTGCTTCTTAATTCATGGTGCAACATTTTTCTCTTAAAAAAACATATTTCCATTCTCAAATATTAATCATTTTGACTAATTAAATAATTTATTCTAAAATACTTGATGTTTTAAGAAAAAAGAAGCATGTATTACCTTTTTTACTTTCCAAATTCAGGTTTACAATAGTTATTGGAGTGTTAATTAAGAGACGTGTAATACAAAAATAAATGATAGTCACTAGTGGAACTATATATATTTCTGTTTATAGGTTTGATAGAATTTAATAATTTAGTTCAAATTTTCTGTTTGTGCTGAAAAATTTTATGCAAAATCAATAACTGTTATATTTTCTTTACAATTTAGAATTTAGAACTCACAAACTTAAAATCTTAACTTCTTGTCTAATAGTTTAATTTTATAATTAAAAATTTAAGTGTATTAAGTGCCTTTTTTCTTTTTCTAGAAGTATGCAAAATTTTAAAAGGCAATAATATAGACCTCTTGTTTTTGTGCTCCTCCTTGTTGGAGAAAAAGTTGTTTTCTTGAAGATGACATAGGCCAGTTAGGTCATTATTTCTCCTGAATCTACCATAAAAAGGATACTACAATTAGCTAGCTAGCTTTTACTTAATTTAATTTATTTTGTTTGATATATGTTGCTATCAACCATGTCTACAAATCCACTTATAAGAAAAATTACCCCCATGAAAAATTTTCCATTCTTTGTTTAGAGTTTACTTGGTGTTTTAAAGTTGATGAAAAAAATCATTAACTATTTTTTGTTTTATTCTTACAGCCTGGTGGATGATACACTAGGCAAGAACACTTGATGAGACTATGATTTATCTATAAATAAATTCACCTTTATTAATTTGATGATGGTGACATGCAACCTTGGCAAGTGTGAGTGAGTCAATATAAACAGGCTATTCTCTAATCCATTCAAATTCCGCTTTTATGATTGATGTCAAGAATGGCACTAGGGTCCTAATATGACATGATTAAAACCTTATAATTAGTATGAATCATCAAAGAATATGTTTGGGATGGATAAAATTCCTTAATTGTTAATTAGAAGAATTAAATTTGAATTTTCTAAAAAAGATAAAAATATTATATAAGATAGCGTCCACTAGCAAATTTTATCCTTGTCTTGAAAATTAATCAACTTCATAAATTTTAAATTTTACTAAGGAAATTAATTAGAAAAAAAAGAAGAAAAGAAAGAACAAGAAGAGGGTAAAGATGGAAGAAGGAAAGAAATGATATATGAATTCTTTCATTGTATATCTAAAGGAAAAAAATCAAATTAATATTGATGTGCATTTATTTATTGATTTAATTTTGTGAATTTGTGTCCATGTATTTGTAAGTGTTATATCTATGCACGCTAGCTCGATGGGTTTGATCAGCAAATCCCCTTTTGGATGCGGATTTAATTTTGTGAATTTGTGTCCATGTATTTATTTATTGATTTTAAAAATATTTATATAATATAGATTAATTTATATTTTCTTTTTGTATACCACTCAGGTAGAGTGATAATTACCCTTTATTCTTAAGGAGTCGTCTGGTGTGTGGGATAAACAAAGTTAATCTTGGGATAATTTTTTAGTGGTTCTCAATCTCTTGTTTGGTTGCAAAGGTTGGGATAACTTATTCCGGAAATAACAATTAATACTAAGATAAGTTATCTCCTCTTGAGGATGGTATAATAATCCGAGGATAACTTATCCTAGTCTAAAGTGGGTAAAAATTCAAAAATACCCCCTTTAAACTCTTGTTTATACACTATTTTTATATTCTATATTAACATAATTTTTAATAATATTTATAATAATATTCACAACCTTAATTAATTGTTATTTTTATAATAACATAT
>JAPFFP010046961.1:0-10651 GCA_026153255.1 Solanum medicagineum | reverse complement strand
CTAAAATGTACAAAAATGAATAGATATTATTCATGGATAGTCACATATTTTGATCTCCATACTACTAGTACAAGAAGATAATCACATAGGTTTTAATCTTCAAAACGAAAAAGATATATAACTTGTCCCAAACAAACGCTCCGAAACAACAAAAAGGTGTACATTGTACTTACAAAAGACCATGATGTACGAAAGGAGGGTGGGGATGAGACACATAAATTATAAATTAAATATCTTAAGTTTGTTAGTATTATTGTTCAATAATAAATCAATAAATCTAAAAAGTCGAAAAAACAAAAAAAGCAAAATATTATCTGAGGCGGTGAAAAGAAGGCACGTCTAAGAAAATTTTAATTGGTTAAATGAGACGACTAAAAGAGGACACTGTGAACCTATTTCATTCTAGTAAGGTTTCTTGGCCTTATGCCTATATAAATAATATTATATTCCCGTATCTCAAATATCCCATTCCAGGCATATTCAATAAAGAGATCAAAATGACTCAAGGAGGTCAAAATCACTTCGAGAAACACGCCACTAACGGCCTCAAATCCTGGAGAAACTCAAGAGAAAAGAATCTAGAGAGGAATAGATTTATATCCATGTTGTTTTATCAATTAAGTTTCTATTTCTTCATATTTTATTTGTGATTACAATTTATTTTCTGTCGCATTAAAATTTGTTGCAAACAGGCGCCTGTGAAATTTTTAGGCAATTACATTATGGATTAAACGTCTTTACACAATTTTATTACATATACTACCCTAAAGCTAATTAGAGTGCATACCAAATTTGACTTTTAGGAGTCGTTTGATTAACAGACAAAGTAACTTGAGATTATAGTCATGTAATTAATGAGATAGACTAATACCAAGTTTGAAGCTTTTGAGAGAAAATAATGCTTAGAGTAGCAGAAGCTTTTTTCAAAAGTTTAAAAAGTAACTTTTGCCCAATCTCACTAAGAGCATGATGCTCAAATCAGTGTTATGATCCACATGCTATAAAGATAATTCTAACACTTATATCCATTTTGACTTGGCGCATATCCTACAAAAATACACTTCTTAGCCTCGCACTTCAAGTTTACTACAATTATGAAGGACCTAGGCCGCTGAAGTACTTTCTAGGCATGGAGGTTGCACGATCGAATATAGAAATTATAGTGCCACAAAGGCAGTATGTTCTTGGTCTATTACCAGAAACAGGAATGAGTGGTTGTAGACCAACTGAAACTCCAATTGATCCAAATGTGAAGTTTGTAAATGAAGAAAAATTGATTGATAGGGGCGAATATCAGAGATTGGTAAGCAACTTGATTTACTTTTCACATACTAGACCTGATATTTCTTTTGTTGTGAGTCTAGTCAGTCAGTTTAAGCATTCATCACGAGAAGAACAGCAAGAAGCTGTGTATTGGATCCTAACGTATTTAAAGAGTTCTCCTAGGAAAGGGTTGTTCTTCAAAAAGAATGAGCAAAGAAGTGTAGAGGCTTATACAACTGCGGATTGGACTGGTTCATTTATTGATAGAAGGTCTACATCTATATGTTGTACATTTGTTTGGGGAAATTTAATGCCATGGAGAAGTAAGAAGCAAAATGTCATGGCTCGAAGTAGTGATGAGGCTGAGTATCGATCCATGGCACAGGGAATTTGTGAAATTTTTGGAAGAACTAAGATGACCTATGGATTTTCCAAAGAAGTTGTGTTGTGACAATAAGGATTCCATAAGCATTGCTTACAATCTAGTTCAACATGATAGAACCAAGCATATCAAAGTAGACAAACACTTTATTAAAGAGAAGATTGAAGTGTGCGCATTCCTTTTGTTCCAACAACTGAACAAGTTATAGATATTTTCACAAAAGGTCTTTTCGGAACTACTTTTGAGTCCTTTGTGAGCAAGCTAGGCATGTTTGATATTTACATGCCAACTTGAGGGGGAGTGTCAAATGGGTTGGCAGATTTGGTCGTAAGATGTTCCATCCATGAGCTGGAGATATATGACTCTAATTTGCTCCACAAATAAGCTGGAAAATTTGATTGTAATCTGCCACTGTAAGAATATGTTATTCTAGGAAAAATGTTTAGAGGAAATTCCTTGATTTAAAGATCTCCTTTGAATTAGGGATTGATTAGTTTAGATGATCTTATTTGTTCTTTTATAAATACTTTGCAAAACTATAATACTTTGCAAAACTATGAATAAAAGCATACTTTTTGCACTATCTGAACTTTCACATTTCATCTCCTCATTTCATCTCTACTCACCAATCGATCACTGCTACTGCTATTCCCCTTCTCGTCCTCACTCACTTCTCCAAGAAATAATAAAAGAACTTTATCTACTTTGATCCTTGTTAATAAACCGAAAATCTCACCCTCGTCTAACAACTCAAGTTGCCTTTCGAGACTATGTCTGATGACCGTTTTAGAGTTGTGGCTTTCTGTAATGGTTTGTTTTGCCTTGCTGATGATGTCTTGGTTTGCACATATTTTTGTTGGATTTTGGTTTGATCACAAAACTAGTGACTTTAAAATGGTGAGGATAGCATATCTATGAGGAGCTAAAGATGTTTATATGGTGCCTGTGGGAGTTGATGTCTATGAAATTAATGCAGGTCGATGGAAATATAGTTAACTCAAAGGGTGTCTTCAATTGTAAAATGT
The DNA here is from genome assembly GCA_026153255.1 of Solanum medicagineum. Classification (NCBI taxonomy): domain Eukaryota; kingdom Viridiplantae; phylum Streptophyta; class Magnoliopsida; order Solanales; family Solanaceae; genus Solanum; species Solanum medicagineum. Next base: position 7,981 of record JAPFFP010046961.1, on the reverse strand, counting down.
GGCATGTTGGTGTTTGACCTAAGTGATGAGACATTTAGTGAAATGAGTTTGCCATAATAGGTAGCCCATATCTTTTTTCTTTGGATGTATCTATTGCTTTTAAATTTATCAACAATTTATAAAATAATTTAAGACAGACAACTTAATCTTTCTAATTTATCACTGCATCACTACACAACAAAAGGGAAAAGGAAAAAAAAAAAAGAAACGCTGAAATAAGAATGCTACTGAAGTTGGCGGAGAAGCAGCACGATGTTCATAGTGTGCAAAACGGCTTCCTAATAATAATCAATTTCTCCATAGCGACTGTTAGGTGGGTCCCTCCAACTGGAGGGCCCACACGTTATTTTATAGTCAAAAATGGCAACCAAATTGCAATTAGCAATTTGGTAACATATATAGACGGTTTTGGTTGGTGAAGTTTTCTTTTAGTCAACAAATATGGCAAGAATTTGCCTATAAAAAGGAGCACTTGCTCCTTGAGTTTGATATCAATTCAGAGAAGAGAGAAAAATGTAGAGAGAGCCACAGAGGAAGAGAAAAATACATGGAGTATTTTTCTTCTATGAGGTATACCATAGACTATAAAGTAAAATAGTCTATGAAGAAAAATTAAGAGTGTGTGCTTAGGAAATGTTTTTTCCTAAAAGAAATAGTTTGTCACTATTTTTTGGTATCTTTCTCTAATAGCCTACTATTTGTAATAGTAGAAGAACTACTTTTCTCTGAAGTGCCTACTATTTGTAATAGTAGAGGAAATTGTACACTTGGACCTACTATTTATAATAGTAGAAGAAAATATAGTGGAAGTGTTTGGATGTAGCCCAAAAGTTTTGGGTGAACCACGTTAAATTTTCTGGTGTCCATTTTGTTTTATTTACTCCTCCTAAATTTTATTGCCCACTCCGCTGCGTGAGCCCCAACAGCGACTTGTGTTGCTAAATCCTCCCTTAGTGTACTCTTTACTTGGCGACCTATGGTGTTAGTACCGACTTATAGTTTAGAGTGCTTAGTTCTGATTAGTGTCCCAGGGAGCTATTAGCTATTGGCACTGTAATGTGTCTTAAAAACTACTACTAGAAATTCTTTGGCATTGCACTTATTAATTGCACCCAAGAGCGTGACATAACAGTCAATAAAGTGAATGGAGAACCGAGACGTCAAGTGGAGATGACAAAGTATCAGTTTTTTATTCTGTAAGTTTCGGAGGAAAAAGATGCCTGGTAACCATGTTGGTAGGAGGTAGCAGGTACTCGAGTTTCAATCAAGTTGCATTGAAACTGTGACCCGCTTTGTACACTTGACCCCTATCACACCCTCGTCCCCAACTCCATTCTGGTAATCAGTTTCAAACGAATGAAGGAACGAAATACATTGAACATGGAAGAAAGGACATGAAAGCAAAATAACAATTTATAACCAAAATATTTACAAAGCTGAGCTCAAATATAAGTAAAAGTATATATGCTGCTATAAAGGATTGAACACATGATGTTAGACAACTTTTGCAATCCTATCATCTTAGTATTTCAATTTTTTTTAAAAAAAATAAAAGTCCATCGGCCCTAACAAAAATATTTACAAAGTTGGGCCCAAATGTTAAGCCCACAACACAAACAAAATACCTAATGAATACTGAATTAGGAAAGTAGAATTCTAGAACATCCTGTATCAACACCCCCCCCCAATTCCTTCACCCTAAGGTCGACCTTGTCTAATCTAGTGTTTCGTCGATCATCAACAGATAGGTAAGATTTTGTTGCCATTTGTCTTGATGTTTTTCATTTTTTTTAGTCTTTCAGCAGTCGCTGGAAGCTGATTAGGGTTGTTGGAAAGAGTTCCAACATGTACTTTGATAAGTTATATTTTTGTATTCCTAATTTTGGTTTCATTTTTGAAACGCATATGATAAATTTTATCCTTGAATATTTGCGGGTTAGTCTCATCAATGTTGTAATAGTGACCTTTGATTCTTCCATGTAAGTATTTTGGAGCTATAATTAGTTTTATATGTTGCATTGCCTGAACATTTTTTTGTTGAAACCAAAAAAATTAGGTCCGTGAGAAGAAGAGAAGAAAACACATCTTCTAATAGCTTTTCCTAAAATATATTTCCTTAAATAATTCCTAATAGTTTTTCCTAAAATGTACTTACCTACAAAATCTTTAGTTAGATTTTTTAGGAAGCTTCTTGAATGATCTATTGTTATATCTTAGATACTTATATTAAACACTAGTTTTCGAACACATGCATTGCACTGCACGTGCATCCCATGCAAATTAGTATAAGCATTTTTTAAAAATTTATTAATGTAATTGTAATTATTCTATATTATAGATGATAAATATTATTATTAAATTAGATATTTAAGTAAAAGTTAATTCAAGGAAGTTCAAAAGTTACTAACATTTTAATTAAAATGACATAATAAGTAATTAAATATTTTTTTTATATTTTACTTTATATCAGGAGTAAAATCATAATTCAAATTTTAACTTTGAGACTTCGCACTTTTAATAATATATAAATATAAATAAATAAATAAATCTAGATTTTTGTTAAGACAACTCTTTATTGCATTTCCTTATTTGTTCTAGTGTTTTGTATCTATACAGACCTAGTCACTTTGGTTGGGGAATGGACTAGTGATCTGCTTATATGAACTTGGGCAGTCCTATCCCCCTCACCTTCCAGAGCTGACTTTTGGGGTTGAGTTATGTCTACGTGTCATATCTTTACAAATACGTATTCTTGAAAGTTCAGAAGCATTGATTGAGTTCTCTGCAGCAAGTTTGAGAAAGCTTTCAAAAATTACTTTAACTGGGATTGTGAAAAAAATGGAAGTTAGTTTTGAAGAACTACAAAAGATCTTAGATTTTTTTTTTGACGCTTCTAGAATGATCTATTGTAATATCTTAGATATTTATCTAGATTCTTCTTAAAACAACTCTTTATTGAATATCTTTATTTGTACAGATCTTCTATATCGTTGGCAAAATCGCTAAGAAGAGAAAATGTCTCACTATTTGCAGGATTGGTTGCTGCATGAAATCCTTTGCAGACTTCGGACTGAAAGCCTTTTGCGATTCAGGTCCGTATCTAAGGAATGGTGTTCTGTCATTTCATCTCCCCTTATGGATCGATCACTACCAATGACCTTCTCTTCCTCTCTCACTTCTCCAAGGAAGAGAAGTACTCCCTCTACTTTGACCCTTGTTCAAAAACAAAAAATCTCACCCTTTTAAAGAATTCAAGAGAAGCTTTGGAAACGACTTTGACATTTTTGGTTCCTATGATCGTTTGTTTTACCTCGCCGAAGATTATTGCCAATATGGAACTCCGCCATTCGGAAAAGTATTTCCCTTCCTGATCCATCTCCATGCTCTACTTCATATCGTCCATTTTCCATTGGATTTGGGGTTCGATCACAAAACTCATGACTTTAAAGTTGTGAATCTAGAAAGAGCTATTGATGCTAATTATATGTTCCCTCCGAGAGTTGAGGTCTATAAATTGAGTACAGGACTATGGGAAACAATTGACTCAAAAGGCAGCTTTAATCGTAAACTGCATTTTGAGGACCGTAGTATTTACTCAAATGGAGCCATTCATTGGGTTGCCTGTAGTGAGAATGAAGGTGGGGAAATCACCAATAGATTGTTGGTCTTCGACCTAAGTGATGAGACATTTAGCGAAATAGGTTTTCCGCGAGTGCTAGCAGCTCATGATTCTGAATTGGATTTGTCTGTTACTTTATGTGGAGAAAGGATTTCAGTGATTTTGTTTGAACAGGATTATGATTATGATCGTCCATCATGTTTTAGTTGTGTTGTCTGGGTTGATGAACGAGTAGAGTCATGGACACAGAAATTCGTTGTCAATTTGGATAGTAGGATTGACGATGCTATTGGGTTCACAAGAAATGGGGAATTGCTGGTAGTTCAAGATCTTGGAGATGCCGTATCATACGATCCAGAGAAGAAGGAAGTGAAGGATCTAGATATCGATGGTCATTCATTCTTTATCTTGATCGAATACATCTGAATCTGAAGAGGCAACTAAAATTTAGTGTTGTTTCTGTGAAAGCTTATTTGTGAGAATTTAATAAACTTTTTGTAGCGTCGTAGAATGATGAGTAATCAGTTTCAGTATGCACATCGTTTTCATTTTTGGCGCTTGCTAGTATTACTCATCTTAATGACATTGATCATCGATTTGAATTGTATGCATTCTACATTTTTTAAAGATAAGCATGTAGCTAGGGAGCTTCTCATAATATCTTTGTGGTTGTATCAAATCTTCCAACCTATAATGATGTTTTTCCATGTAAAGGAGTTTCCCTTTGCGGGGACTTTTTTATTACAACACTTGTTGAGTAAGCAGTTTGCCCATAAGGTGTTTTGACCCAAGAAGGGTAGACTGCCTAACATAGCTTTGTTTTTGTGCTCTACCTTAAGGATGTTAAGGCCTCCCGTCGCTTTAGGCTTAGTCACCACGTCCCAGTTAAGGTAGTGAATACTTCTTTTGTGGGTAGTACTAGTAACTTTTCTTAAAAAAATGCTGTTATAGAATGAATAAAGACTTCATTCCTAGTAATGTGCATAGCCTTATTTTGGTAGTAGATCTGTAGGAATCATCTTTTATTTCTGTTCTAAATTAGCACACAATCTATTGTATTTATACATTGCTTTTCTATTGGAATGAGATGACTTCTTCCATCTGATTACAAGGTATCAGAGCCTATAGGCGCGATTCATATTCAGAAATTGAGAACAAGGAATTCTTTCCTTGTGATTTGAACTCATCATCTGGGTCATGTCTATGGAGTGAGGGATTTGTCTCACCACTATCGTAGGAGGAGGTAGAAGAGTATTTTCAGCCGAGAGAACCTTCACTGGCTTTAGGGTGGGCAGCTAGTGTGTCAAACGTGCCACCACTATCTCTCATCCATCTCTCTCGCTCTGGCACGTGACTCGGCAGAACTGATCGTGTGTTTCACTTTTGACGTCGCCTTATCAGTTTCACTCCTGCAAATTCAATTTGGTGTTCATCTTTTGTGCTGCTGTGGTTGCTTATTGTTGTTGGATCAATGGTTGCTTGTGGTGGTCATCCCAGGTTTCTTTGTTCTTTGTCAGTTTACTGATTCACATCCGTGACTCTAAGCTACACTGTCTACTAGAAAATTTTCAATTTATTCTATTTCAAATTGTGATGTTGAAGACTTGCTGAACATTGACTTGGCCCCTCTGTGATTGGGCTACCTATCGAGAAATTTGCTCAACATAAACAAATTACTGATGAGACCCACTTCAGTGTGCATTTTTGGAGTCAGATAAGACAAGCCTTTTTTACTTTTTCAAATAAATGGGTAATTGACTCGGGTGCCACAAATCATATGACAAATAGCTCTAATATTTTTCTAGCTTTTACGCAACCAAAATAAATAAAGTTAGAGAAAGAAAATCCCCCTGTTTAACCCTTTTTTGATTATTTATATAAATCATAACATGGGCCATTTACTAGAATAGAGTACCAATTGTCATTCAAAATATCATAGATCAAGCCAATGAACTTCTTCACTAATCCCCATCTTTCGTAACTTCGGTTAATAAAAGCCATGACACTCTATCATAAGCTTTTTACATATCAAACCTCATGACTACATTACGATCTAACTTTGTCCTCAACTAATGTCTGTGATTATCTCCTTTGCGAGCAAAATATTCTCTACAATGCTCCTCCTCTTCACAAAGCCTGCTTGGTTAGGAGATATAAAATCAAGTAAAATACCAACTAACCGATCGTGGATAACTCTTGAGAGAATTTTATTGACAAAGTTGCTAGCCTTATTGGCCTCATATCAGAGAAAGTGACCACCTCCTTCTTTGGTAGCAATACAAGCTGCTGACGGCCAAAAAATTCCCCGACCATTGCACACACATCATCTCCTATTATTTCCTAGCTGGTCTGAAACAATTTCCAATGTATAACCGTCGGGACCTCCAGCACTATAGCCATTCAACCCGAAGATTGCCTTCCTGACTTGTTCTTTGGTTGGTCAGTTAACTATTTGTGCGTTTTTCTCTATGTTGATCATTCTGGAAACATGCTTTAAAATATTAAAACATGTCAAATCAGCTTGGGTTTAAACTGTTGAGATATAAATGCAAACTCCTCCCTCCCACATCGGTTGTGGAAGGTCAAAATGACCAACTTAAATAGGTTGAACCCAATCCTATTAATATGAAGCCCTTTGGAAGATGCCCAAAAACAAATTCGTGAAGGCTTGACCCAAAACGGACAATATCATACTAATGTGGGGTTGGGGTGAGGGTGCGTGCGGTCCCTACATAAACAAGGTCTGCCTATTCTGCTGTGAAGGATCAAGTTCAAATCGAGCTTCCAGAACTTTAATAACATCCTCCGAGTTTGCAATTTTTGAGAAAATGTCTCCGTCAGTTGATTTTCTCCAACTCGATAAAAACTTCTTCAATTTATTATTGAACAGAATGAATGGATTAGCCACATACTCAATATTCCAATTCTATCTCACTACATCTGGGAAACTCTCATGGGTCATGCAAAAATTTAGAAATTTGAAAGATCTCTTAATTTGTGGACTATCAATGTTGCACTCAAGCAATAAAGGTGAATGATCCAAACCACATCTTATCAAGTGAGTCACGTCCACACTTAAAAAAAATGGTTGGAATTCAATATTTCCCAAACATCTATCTAACCTTTTAAAAATAAAAGCTTCGTCAAGCCTTCCATGCCACCATGTAAAAATGCTTCCCTTAAAGCCCAAATCAGATAAATTACATGTTTGAATGCTGTGCTTGAAATGTTCTACTTCTTGGATGGATACAGAAAGCCCTCCGTACTTTTCCAGTTCATCAACAATGACATCAAAGTCACCCTCAGCAAGCCGGATCATCACTCATATCAGACCGTAAAGAATATAATGTATCCCATAGCACAACTCTCTCTATATTGTCACACTTTGCATAAACAAGTGTAACTATCATCTTGCCGATTTTATTATTGAACAAACCTCATGATTTTCCTTTTTTTATTTGCCTAGGAGATATGTCCCCTTACCTCGCAGCATTCTGGCTGTTTTGAGAAATGGAATCCTCATCTCAATCAATTCCAATGAATTCTTTTACTTCCCTTCCTGACTTAGCAACCTGAGTTGTCACTGGTATATCTGCAGTAACGGCGTCAAGTGGGGTAAAGATGTTGTCTTTGATTTTTGAATGTTGTTTCACCCCTGAATGAGTGTGCTAGTCCTGGTAATTTTTTTTAAACCTTCATCACACCTTTCTGTAAGGATTGGGGCTTCGGAAGGCCTTAGCGATGCCTAAATTCTTTATTTCCAACATTTTTTTACCAAGGTGTCCTTTCAAGGATACCTCCACAAGCCGTGGAAGGGTTCACGAGCCGTGGAGTGGACCTTGGTTCATGCCTAGGCTGCCCAGCCTTGTTCCAAGCTCTCCAGGTTAAGTGGCCCTCCATGGAGCTTTTCACGGCTCCTGGACCTCACCATTGGCCGTGAAAGGGCTCGTGGAGGGGGGAGGGAATTAACGATTTTTTAATTTTTTATTGGGGTCGACATAAGTACTGAAAAATTGAAAAATCGAATCGGGCAGGCATACAAATCGAATAATCAAAAAATCGCACCAAACCAAACTAATTCGATTTTTTCGGTTCGGTTTCGGGGTGGGGGCGGCAATTTTTTTTTAATTTTTTATTAGGGCGGGCATAAATACCAGAAAATCAAAAAATCGAACCAAACCAAACTAATTTGATTTTTCGGTTCTGTGTAGGGAGGGGGGATAAAAAAATTTATTTTTTTTATTTTTTTATTGGGGCGGGCATAAATACCTAAAAAAATCAAACCAAACCAAACTAATTCGATTTTTTGGTTCGGTGTCGTGGTGGGGTGAGGGCAAAAAAAATTAACTTTTTTTTTATTGG
>JAPFFP010046960.1:0-10651 GCA_026153255.1 Solanum medicagineum | reverse complement strand
TATTTTAGTTAAAGAGCTTCCGCACATTATATTTAATATCTTTTAAGTTAAGGTTGACTTGCTCTGGTGGGATTGAGTAAGTGCCATCACGCCAAATTTTGGGTCGTGACAACAATTGAGCATGAAAAGTTGTTTAAAAAATAGCAGTTGAGAAGTAAAAGAGTATTCTCACTCAACTTGAAGTGGAAGAATGACATTTCTATAAGACTTCTCTAATAAGGGATAAAAAATCAAGATCATTAAATTGAGGGACATTTGGTCCTTATGTCAAGCAAAAAGTTAGTTCACTTGATATATCCCATTGCAGAATAATATATGCCAAAATTGACAATGGACAATTGACCAAACTTTCTTTTGGTCTTTAGCTTTTGCACAATATTGTTTAACCTTTCAAATCCATACATGTCTAAAACACACACACTTACTACAAAAGATCATCCATCCAAAACAAGCTTTAAGATTTTTCAAAAATGATTATATCAGTTGCACTATTTTGATCAATGTCAAGAGAACATGAAACCAAATCTAGTTTTGCTTCAATAGTACAATAGGAAAAAACACTAAAAAGCACCAATAGCAAACTACATGTGCTTGCTATCCTTCAAACTTTTTCTTCATCTTCACTTGGATTTATATGAAAAGCACAAATTGTAACCTATAAGGACACCAAATTACTCATCATGCATGATTTCATGATAATACCAATTACATAATACATGAAAAAAGAATAACCTTGACGTCCTCCACTGCAATTAGACGATCAATAACTAGACCTCCAATAATATCACAACTTGAACCAGCACATGATAGTTTCAATGGTTCAGACTGCTGCACTTGACCATCTTCAGTTATAATATATGTACCACCAAGATGTATTATTGTATAGAAATCCTGCAGTATGACATGTATAATTATAATAATGTAAGTATCTTTGAAGCATCCATTATAGGTAAATTTCAGTATCTCATGTTTATAGAGAATAAAGTGAATAAGACAATCAGGTACCTTATCAGAAGCTGGTGAATTTTCTGTATTCAATATTTTTGGGTGAAAAACAACACCAGAAGCTGAGATAATCTTTGCCCATCCATGTGTAACCATTTGAATTTTTGGAATTCTTAATTATATTATGAAAATAAGTCAGATTTCTTCTCCAATATATCCTGAAAGGTAAATGGAATTTTATAAGTGCACTTTTACCGTCTCCTATTTATAACTTGCTTACTTTTATTGAAAAATCTATTACCTAATAAAAGAAATGGAGGGCATGCAGGAAGTATAAGAACTTCAATAATTGCCAAGAGTCTCTTAATAGTTCAGGAGTTATATATCTAATGAAGCAAACTTGAATGAAATTGGGGATGAATTATATGAAAAAGACAATCAGAAAATTATGGAGGCACCAAAACTAAAGAAACCATATAAATAGTAATATTAGAGAATAAAATACAGGATAGAACAAGAACGATTTTCAAGTTCAAATGAATATGAACATTGGAGAAGTACAAAAATATGACCTGTCCTAGACGGATAATCAGGATATTCCAATGTGTCGCTTCATCATTTTTTCCTTCAAGAATACATGTAATAAGAGTGTTATGCTTTAGAATTTATATATGAATTATTCTATGAATATGAAATGCATAACATAAATGTTGAATTGACAGGAACATTGAATATGTTATTTGCATTTAGGAATATCAATGACAAATATTCAAGCATCTCTAATAAAATGTTTCATCAGAACCATGATCTAGATAGTACAAAATCATTACTAGTCTCTCTAACAAAAGTACAACATTAGATTGTAAAGCAAAAAGGTATGGTAAGTTGAGAGTTTTAAGATCCATAACAAGTAATTATCTTTATTTATTATGAATCTTGCATAGAGGGGAGGTCATAAGCATCTATACCATAATATTAATTTTCAAAACTTACTGGACTAGGAATTTTGCTAACTTAGGACCATTATCATCATTCAAGAGAGTATATGTTGAATAACATTTGTATATTCAACTTTTTTTAATTAATTTTTATTTTATTTTATTTTCATCGGGATAAAGGGTATGAGAGAGAGTACAAGTTCACGTACAAAGAAAAAGGATAGAGTTCACAGATTAAGAAAAGGAATTAGATCTCAAGAAATCTTGATAGCAAAAAAAGGAGATAGAATCATTCTCCACTATCCTTTTATTTCCCTTTTAAAGGTTTTATAAAATCTACAGATTAAGATTCCTGTGTAACAAACCTCAGGAAAAACATCAAAATCAACAAATATAAAACCAAATAAAAATTAGACAGTCAGTACCATTGACATGAGGTTTCTTCTTTTCAGGTTGTTGAGGCCTTCCAAACCTTGACAATGAAGGGGTTGGAAGGGCTCGCACCCATGAATAATTCTTACTCTTAGCAGTTTCTGCATCATCTTCCATTTTTTTACATGTTCTTTAGGTTTATTTGATTTGAAGAAATTTAGGAAAGAATAAAAGATATATATTTTCGTAGAGGGTTTTGAGAGGACAATCTAGACTAGATTATACACACTGAAAGGTAATAAACTTATTTTCAAACTATAATTAATTTTTCTGAGTAAGCACATAATTCTAATAAACTCCAAATTGAAAAATGTTTGACTACTCTTTACAGAGATAATCCTACTCATATATACTAACAAAGCACAATTCAAACTTTAAAATTCAATGGATCATATTTGATCAACATGGTGGTATCCAAATCAAAAGATAGACTCTCCTAGCCGTCAATCTCCAACAAACTACTACTAAGATTAAAAGAAAACAAGAAATATGCATCTAATCAAGGACTATAGTGACATCTTAATAAGATTTATGCTTCAATTATTCAAACATTCTGATCACATTTAGATTATACACTGTCACGACCCGGTCCTGGTCATAATGACGCTTACTAGATCCCACCTATAGGCAAGTCAATACCTAACCCCTAGGGTACCTGTCCTAACTCTCTAGTCTAAACCATAACCAATATGACAATATATATATTTGAAACCTACTCAGAACTTGAAAGTCAAGTATACAAAGCTACAATAGACACAATATTTATTTATTTATTTATTTATTTATTTATTTATTTATTTATATAACCATAATGACATACAAAATCATAGTGCCTTTAAAAATATATAACACTATCATACAAGGCTAATGTCTGGAGACAAAAGGCGACCATCAACAGAAAGGAGACTACGAAGAAGCCAGAGATGTCAGTGCTCACCAAAAGTCTCTTGAGCACTTCCAAAGTTTCCCCAACTCAGCTATCACGGTCGGTACCTGAACCAGCACCATGGGAAGATGCAAAAGTAGGGGTCTAGAAAAGGTACCTAGTAGGCATCATCGACTGACCGAGTGAAACAATAAACATATATATAGCCCAAGTATAAAGAGAACTATAGTAGTGTAGCAAAACAAACTCAGATAATGGCATAGACATGTTTGGAAACCATCAAACCACCACTGAGCCAACCAAGAAGATGAACTATGGTAACTGAACCAACCCAAGTAATGACCATGATAACCTGAACCAACCCAAGTGATGAACATCGAACCACTGATGAAAATTACATAGGCTTATTCTACAATGGCCCCCAATTGAAGCAAAGTGCTGTACTCGGGTGTAAAGCCCAAGTATCTATGCTTTTACTCCAAGTAGGCCCTTATAAGTCCAACAGGTACACCCGTGCACAATAATAATGTCGACAAGAAAACTTAAACTCCCTCAGAACCATCACATAATCCCATAGAACCATCATAAAACTCAGCTCTCCACATGATCAGAATAAGAGTCAGTTGTACGTAGGTATAAGACCCTAGTATCTTAAGCCTGAATGCCCCTTAAGCCTTCATAGGCCCAAGAGGTACACCAATGCATAATTAGGGTGTAAATAGGTGAGTGGTTCCATAGGTAAGTAATAACGGGGCCTCGGCCCAACCATCATAAGTCAATCGGGCCGTTGACTCTATGCTGGCACATGGCACCCGATCCATAGTCCTCTGACTTGGCCTCCGATCAAGCAATCAACCAAGGCAAAATGGTCTGAGACATAACATAATGGTGGGACATATCCCCTATGAGAGAAAGAAGACCTTTAACACAATCAACCAACTGCATAACAACGAGATGTATCCTTTGGAGAAAGAATGCCCTCGTATAAAGAATAGTGTCTCATATCAAGATGTCAATCACGGGGCCCAGCCCCACAGAATATCAATCACGAGGCCTAGCTCTACGAAATATCAATCGGGGTCCTCGACCCAAATCTCAGTGGACGGTCAATCCGCAGAATTGATATCCATCGCCTGGCGCTCAAGCGCGACCACTGAAACTTGAAACACAAGGTGCGTAACCCGTGAACTCGGATATTTAGACATGGTCACCGATAATCGAACAACAATGGGGAACTTCATCTAGGACTCGAGGTATCAATCATTCACTCACTCAACCAATCTATTTGAATCCATAACTCCAAAGTCATATTGTTCCCAAAGTGAACATAAGCAACAATAATCGCATTGTGCCCAGAGTGAACGTAGGCAACAACACTCTTAACCTAGATATCCCATAATCTCAACCCAACCCACATAATCGCAATCACCACCCCTCTTAGATACATCAGATATCCCAACATCAGATGAAATGAACCAACGCACAATAACTGTCAGCAATATACCAAAGTATATATGTCACAGATCACTGTAGAATCATGTATCACCAAGGACAAGTATATCATAACCTCATTAATCATAAGTGACCAGAATAAACATAGACCATTATGGCAAATCATAAATATCTAGGACACTCAAACCCAGTCGAGTCATATCTATACCAGAGTCAACCCGCAGTACGACCTATAATCAATGCGCAGTCTCCTAGTCATCATATTTCAATAGCAAAAGGCTATACACATCCTTACAGGTATGAGTCAAGTTTGAGTACATGCTTGTCTCAGGGCACTAACACATATTCGGCCCTTCCCAGGCCCCTTATATGTGTAAAGTAACTCATGGGACAGCGTCAGTATTATCTGAACTAAGGCCCAAGAGGCTAGATAAATGGAAGTATGTCACCTACCTAACATCATATCAAAACTCAACTACTATTAAGGATTTCGCTCGAGGCAACCATGTGCCTGCCCACTAGTAAAGTGCCATTCTTTAAACAGGATGCTAGTTTCCAAGACTAGCCATATAACTAGTGTTTTATCATAGATAAACCTAGGAAGCACGTAGGATATAGCTTACACCTAGATACCAAGGACACACTCCCGTCTCTAACTTGCCAGTGGCTCAGTAGTAATGCCTCTCATATCATCAAATGCAAGCCTTCTCTAGGAGTGCACTATATGTATCCCTTGAACATGGTGTGTCTCTCTAGTCACTAACTAATAGCGCAAATGAATAACAAATAACACCAGTGTACAGGATCATATAAACTATAGGGCAACACAGAATCATGTTTAATGAGGAAATTCTATCCGAAGTATCAGAAAAGATAACGATAACCGTAGCCACATCACGCATATCCTTACTAACCAGATGTAGATACTGGATTCAACGCACAAAGTAACATGTAACCATAGATCAATCTCAATAGCTAGTATATTCTGGTAGCCTCAAGTCACACATACATACAAGCAAGAATCAAGCTCAGTGTACATACTTGTCACATGTTCCCAACTCCAGCAACCCCTTTCAGGCTCTTTTGTAGTCATATAATATAAGAAATCAGGTAATATAGTAGCTACATCCAACAATCCCTCAGTGGAATAACTACCGTCCTATAACATATACCCCACAACTCGGGGTGATATAGACTCAGGGTGATAGACTCGGACCCTAGAAGATCGAGAAAAGGCCAAATTTCTAGCTATAGATTTGAGGTGATGTAGGGATCATTTTGCAGACATTGGTTTGGCATATGATCCATTTTAGGGTCCATTTTCTTGGTCTTTTCTCAATCTTCTAGGGTTCATTCTGGCAGAAATTTTTATGTGTAGACTCAAGGTGACATGGGACCATTTTTAGGGATTTATTCGGGATTTTAGTCGTGGGCGCTATTTTTCCTGTTTTAGGCTCGATTAACGTATTTTCGCCCATTCAAGTTTTATCCCTAATTCTACTGTATTGACCTTATAGATTTTATTTTAACAGCTGAGTAACATTAGAAAGTGATTTAGAGAGGCAAACTTGTTTGGATTGATTCAGAGCAAGAGACATCAGATGCCAGGTAGGTTAGGCTTTCACTAAACCCTAGACTAAGCTAAAATATTTGCATATTTGAGTTGGAATATATATAAATATATTTTTTATGGATTAAATCGTGATTATATCTTGTATATGACTTGATATGATCTGTATTATATATATTATGGGATGATAACTATTGTATCGAGGGTTGCGTTGGCTGTAGCTGCTATATTACATAAGTTCTTACATTATATGCTACAAAAGGGCCTGAAAGGGTTGGCTAGAGCCATGAATATGTGACAGGTATGTACATTTATCTTGAATCTTGATTATATGTGTATGTGGTCTGAGGCTACCCAAATACACTAGCTATTGAGGTTGACCTGTGATAACATGCTACCCTATGCACTAAATATAGTATTTATATCTGGTTGGTATGTATATGCGTGACGTGGCTACGATTATCTTTATCTTTTCTCAGTACTTTTGGTATAATTTCCTGATTAAATATGATTCTGTATTGCCCTGTGGTTTATATGATCTTGTATACTGCTGTTATCTGGTATGTACTTATTCCACTGGTTAGTGACTGAAGAGACACATCATGTTCTGGGGATAGGTGTAGTGCATCCCTAAGGGAGCCTAACATTTTGTGGTATGAGAGGTGTCGCTACGAAGCCACTGACAGGTTAGAGACGAGAATGTGACCCTGGTAGATAGGTGCATGCTATATCCTATGTGCTTCCCAAGGTTATCTGTGTCAATTCACTAACTATGTAGGTTAGTCTTGGGAACTAGCGTCATGTTTAAGGAAGGGCACATTATCAGTGGGCAGGAACATGGTTGCCTTGGGCGAAATCCTTGATAACCACTAGGTTTCGATATGATTTTGGATAGGTGACATCCCTTCATTTATATAGCCTCTTGGGTTTTAGCTTAGCTTATACCGACTCTGCCCTATGAGTTGCTTTACACAGATAAAGGGTCCGGGAAGGGCCAAATATGGGCTAGTGCCCTAAGACAAACATGTATTCTGACTTGACTCATAGCTATATGGATTTGTACAGCCTATTGCTACTGAGATATGATGACCAGTAGACTGTGCATTGATTATATGTCGTACTGCAATTTGACTCTGGTATTGATACGACTCAATTGGGTTTAGGTATCCTGGATATTTATGATTTTCCATAATGGTCTATGTTTATTCTGGTCATTTATGATTAGTGAGGTTATGGTATATACTTGGCCTTGGTGAAACATGATTGTACAATGATCTGTGACATATATACTTTGGTGTATTGCTGACAGTTATTGTGCATTGGTTCATTTCAACTGATGCTAGGGTGTCTGTTGTATTTGAGAGAGATGGTGATTGTAATTATGTGGATTGGATTGAGACTGTGGGATACCTAGGTTGAGTGTGTCATCGCTTATATTCACTCTGGGCACGAAGCGATTACCGTCGCCTACGTTCATTCTTGGCACGATATGACTTTGGAGTTTCGGATCCGAATAGATTGGTTGAGTGAGTGATTGATTGATACTTTTGAGCCCCAAATGACGTTTCCCATTGCTGTTCGAGCATCGGTGGCCATGTCCGAGTATATGAGTTCACGAGTTACATACCCCATGTTTTGAGTTCTGATGGTCGCGCCTAAGTGCTGGGCAATGGATACCAATTCTACAGACCGAGTGTAGACTGGGATTTGGGTCAAGGACCATGATTGATATTTCATAGGGCTAGGCTTCGTGATTGATATTCTATGGGGCTGGGCCCTGTGATTGACATCTTGAGATGAGACACTATTATTTATATAAGGGGGATTCTTTCTCCCATGGGGGATGCATCTCACTGTTATACAGTTGGCTGATTGTGTTAGGGGGATTTTTTCTCCAACAGGGGATATATCCCACCATTATGTTGAGTGTCATACTATCTGGCCCCAGCTGACTGCTCGATCGGAGGCCAAGTCAGAGGACTATGAATTGGGTGCCACGTGGTGGCACTGGTTTGAGGACCCAGTTGACTTGTGATGGTTGGGACAGGGCCCCATGATTACTTACCCGTGGATCCACTCACCTATTCACACCCTGATTCTGTGTGGGTGTACCTCTTGGACTTATGGGTGCTCAAAGAGTATTCAAGCTTAGATACTAGGGGCTTACACCTACGTACAACTTACTCTTATTCTGATGATATGGAGAGCTGGGTTCTGTGATGGTTTTATGGGATTCTATGATGATTCTACTGGATTTTGTGATGGTTCTAAGAGAGTTTATGATTTTCTGTCGACATTATTATTGTGCACGGGTGTACCTTCTGGGATTATGAGGGCCCAGTTGGAGTAAAGGCATATATACTAGGGTCGTGCACCTGCGTACAATACTCTGCCTCAATTGGAGGCCGCTATAGTATGAGCTTATGTAGTTTTCGTCAGTATTAGCGATGTTTATCACTTGGGTTGGTTCAGGTTATCATGGTCATCACTTGGGTTGGTTTAATTTCCATTGTTCATCTTTTTGGTTGTCTCAGTGGTAGTTTTAGGGTTTCCAAACATGCCTACACCATGATATGAGTCCGTTTTGCTACACTACTACACTTCTCTTTATATTTGGGCTATATATATGTTTATTGTTTCACTTGGTCGTCCAATGATGTCTTCTAGGTACCTCTTTTGGTACTCACCGCTACTTCTGCAACTTCCCATTATGCAGGTTCAGGTATGGACCGTGATAGCTAAGTTAGGGATCTTTGGGAGTGCTCAAGAGGCTTTTGGTGAGCACCGACAGCTCTGGCTTCTTCGTAGTCTCCTTCTTGTTGATGGTTGTCTTTTTTCTCTAGACATTAGACTTGTATGGTAGTGTTATGTATTTGTAAAGGCACTCTAATTTTGTATATCATTATGGTTAGTGATATATATATGTCCTCGTGTCTATTGTAGCTCTGTACAGTTGACTTCCAGGTTCTAGATAGGTTTCGATTATGTATATTGTGATATTGATTAGGGTTTAGACTAGAAAGTTAGGACATGTACCCTGGGGGTTGGGTAATTGACTTTCCTGTAGGTGGGATCTAGCAAGCGCCATCATGATCAGGACTAAGTCGTGACAGTGTATAATCTAAACGTAATCAGAATGTTTGAACAATAGAAGCAGGAATCCTATTAAGATGTCACTATAGTCCTTGATTAGATGCATCTTTCTTGTTTTCTTTTAATCTTAGTAGTATTTTGTTGGAGATTGAAGGCGAGGAGAGTTGAGCTTTTGATTGGGTACCACTATGTAGTTCAAACATGTCTATTGGATTCTAAAGTTTGAAATGTGCTTTGTTAGTATGTATGAGTAGGATTATGTCTGTAAAGGGTAGTCAAACATTTCTCAATTTGGAGTTTATTAGAATTATGTGCTTAGTCAGAAAAATTAATTAAGTTTGAAATAAGTAAATTACATTTATTACCTTTCAGTGTGTATAATCTAGTCTAGATTTCCCTCACAAACCCCTCTAAGACTATATATATCTTTTATTCTTTGTAAAATTGCTTCAAATTAAATAAATCTAAAGAACAAGTAAAAAATGGAAGATAATATAGAAACTACTAAGAGTGAGAATTATTCATGGGTGCTTGCTAGCCCCTTCGTTGTCAAGGTCTGTAAGGCCTCAACAACTTTAAAAAGAAGAAACCTCGTGCCAATGGTACTGACTGTCTAATTTTTATTTGATTTTATATTTGTTGATTTTGATGTTTTTTCCTGAGGTTTGTTTCATAGGAATCTTAATCTGTAGATTTTACAAAACCTTTAAAAGGGAAAGAAAAGGTTAATGGAGAATGAGTCTACTTCTTCCCCTTTTTTTTTCTATGTAGATTTCTTGAGATCTAAGCCCTTTTCTTAACCTGTGAACTCTATCCTTTTTCTTTGTACGTGAACTTGTACTTTCTCTCATACCCTTTATCCCGATGAAAATAAAATAAAATAAAAATTAATAAAAAGAAAGCTGAATATATAAATGTTATTCAACATATACTCTCTTTAACGATGATCGTAACCATAATGGTCCTAAGGTAGCAAAATTCTTAGTCCAGTAAGTTTCGAAAATCAATTTTATGTTATAGACGCTTATGACCTCCCCTTTATGCAAGATTCATAACAAATAAAGATAATTACTTGTTATGGATCTTAAAACTCTCAACTTACCATACCTTTTTGCTTTATAATCTAATGTTATACTTTTGTTAGAGAGACTAGTAATGATTTTGTGCTATCCAGATCATGGTTCTGATGAGACATTTCATTAGAGATGTTTGCATATTTGACATTGATGTTCCTAGACGTGTATAACATATTCAATGTTTGTCACGCCCCGACCCCGGGGCCGTGACTAGTGCCGGTTAGGCACTATTACAGATACGAAAGCATAGATTACTCCT
>JAPFFP010046959.1:0-33064 GCA_026153255.1 Solanum medicagineum | reverse complement strand
ACCAGCGCACGGTTTTGTTTCTCCCAGGTTTCCCCGGGAAAAGGCCTATGCACATGTAAGTTCTAAGCCCCTTCAGATAGCCCAGTAACTTCCTCTCTTTTTCCGATGTGGGATTAGCCTAAGTGAGCTACAGGCGTTACGTATCGCCGTCCCTCTTTTTCCGATGTGGGATTCGCCTAAGTGAGCTACAGGCGTTACGTATCGCCTTTTCCCGGGGAAACCTGGGAGAAACAAAACCGTGCGCTGGTCCATGGGTGCATGGGCGACCCATGGCTGGCAAAGCGGACAATATATGCACGTGTGGGTCCGGGCTGTTACACTACCCTAGCATCTAGGGTGAGAGACTTCAAGAGGATGAATCCGCTAGAATTCTATGGGTCAAAGGTAAATGAGGATCCATAAGACTTCATTGATGAGGTTTACAAAGTGTTGGCTTCCACAAATATTATTCACTCAATGGAAGGGGAGAAGGGAAACAATAATGTGATACAATGGGAGGAGTTTAAGGTGGCCTTTCTTAATAAGTTTTTCCCTCTTGAGCTTAAGGAGGCTAAGGTGGTGGAGTTCATGATATTAAACAAGGTTCTATGAGTGTGAGGGAGTATGTGTCACGACCCAAGCCTAGGGACTAGACGTGACCGACGAATGGGGAACCCTAAAGAACCCCATACAAGCCTCATAGCCATATCATTACACATCTTTTATTGCGAAAACAATTAAATAACATTTTAAGAATTAAGTGCTAAAGGGACTGAGAGAGACCTTGTCGTAAAATAGAGTCAAGAGATAATAGAATTAACTCATAGCATAAATACATAGCTTTGTCCAATGACATATCTACTACATACATAATAGCGGGGGCCAAGACATACAAATGGGCTCACCCTCATAGTCATAAGTATATCATAAAGTAAAGAGAATCTTAATAAATAATGTGAGAGAATAGTCCTTGTCCTCGGAATGGAGGACTCACCAAAGGCTAACTTGAACAATCCATCTAGCCACAAGAACAATCAATAGGAGCTCTGATCCCTACATGATGATATTATGTAGGAAAGAGTATGCGTTAATCATTTGAATATACTAAGTATGTGGGATGTAATGCAACAAGAGATAAGTATCATAATCGAAATGCATAACGGTAAACAATAGGCATCATAAAGCAATATGACACGTATGATCAATGCTTAAGTAAAACATACTTAAATAACTCATGCTTGCATAGGGCATATCATGTGTATAAGAATAGACCATCATATATTGGTGTGAGGTACCAACCCCTCACTTTGTTTAATGAGGTACCAACCCCTCACTTTGGGTAATAAGGTACCAACCCCTCACTTTGGTTAGATTTCATCACTATTACTACTTTTCCATGAAATCAGCTCATGAATACCATACTCTCATCATCATAAAGTTATCATACACCTTCACTTTCTCTCAGCATTATACATCATATGAATACAATCATTTCATCATCATTCCATCATTATTTCTTCATCACATAATCATCATAACACCATTCAACTCATAAGACATGCATTGGACCTTCAATTCCATAGGAAATCCTAGCCGGACATTTTATCAAACACGTGGGGTGTGTGTTGGGTAAAAGACCATGCAATTTAGAGATGAAATCATGCAAGAAATTTTTTAGTAAAACCATCAATCAACACCTTGTAGCATCGCCAAGACATTACCATCAAAACCCCTCACCAAATCAAACATTAGCAACCACACTTTCATGAACTAAAATCACTGTGAAGTAAAGACCCATATGTAAAATCAACTTTAAATCATGCATTATTAAGTAAAAAAGTGTTTAGGCACCATGGGTTGAAGGACCCAATGGTTCGGCACCACATACCTTGACTTCGGAGAACCCTTGAAGAAGATAAGAAATGGAGACTTGAAGCTTGAATGAAATACTTGAAGAAATCCTTAAGATTGGTCATGAGTTGTGGGACTTGAATTTAAGGTGAAATATGAGTCTAAGTGTTTGAGAGGATATTGGGGAGTATTGAGAATGACATGAGGGTGAAATAAGACTAAGTATAGGTAAAAACACGTATGGGAACCCTTGGTCCCAAGACTTGAAAGTGTTGGACCGAAATCAAAAAAATATGGCCAAAATAACACTGGTCAGCGACGCGGAGGCGATGTGGATAGCCATTGGTATTTGCATTTTCTGCACAAATGAGCTCTGCTAAAATGGGCATAAATCTTTCATCTAAATTCAGAATGAGGTGAAATGCAGTGCATTGGAAAACTAATTAAAAGGACTCTAAGTTGGTTGGTCATGGGCCACTCAATTAATTGTGTGTCAAAAGATATTCCCCTTCAAATTTGACCCTCCTAAATAGCATTTATTGTGATTTTTGGATTTTGATACGGTTGCTCTAAAATTCGGATTAGACCATTTCCCACTCAATTAGATCCCTTAAACAAGAATATGATGTCGGATTTTTGAAATAATGAATGGAGTTTTTGAAATATGGAAGTTACGATTTTAGGCACTTTTGAGGCACATTTTCGTGCACTTTTTGGGGTCGTTACAATATCTCCGTCTTGGGAACATTCGTCCCCGAATGTAAAAGGGACGTACAAGAGAAGAATAATCATAAGGAGATCATCCCCAATAAGAATGTAACAATACACTTTAAAACACCATTTTCAAAATCCCAACATAGGTGTAAAATCATCATGAACTTGCCAACTTAAACATGAATGCATATGAATGACATAGGGGATGGAATATGAGACTTGGAATCATAAAAAAGACTTGAAAAGTCATCATAAGCTTGAATAGAATGAAAGAAGTACGGATATTGCTTCTTAATGCCTGCTCCGGCTTCCCGCGAGACATATATGAATAGACGACTCTTCCCAAAGGGCCTTCAAGAACACTACATCATTATCAATCAACTTCTCCACTCATCCATCCAACACACCCACTGGAACCTTCTCTTAAGCCCACTTACCCTCCTTAATATCCACAACCTCATAGTGTTCTATAACAATAAAGTCACCAACATATCACATCCACCTAGAAGCATGAAAAATCGGACAAACCATAACCATAACATTGGCAATTCTCAGACTTATGAAACCTAAATAACCCCCCTTCACATAGTATAAGGACTCACAATCCTCAACTCAATTGTCAACCTTAAATATACCTAACCCACTTGGTACCATAACTGCCATCTCCCCCTTGGGAACAACCTCCACTCTATCATTCTTCTCACCAAAACTTCCAACTCTAATATGGCGGAATCAAGTCCTTGCCCAATCTAGTCCTCTTAACCCAAGAAAATTCGGAACCACCAAGAACATTATACCACCATTCTCTACTCCTTCAACCTAACTCCCTGTCTAGCCGACCGATGGATCCCACTGGTCTCCTTCTTGCCACCACTATCCACACATGCTAGGCTACCTAGAGCACCGACTGCAACATTAGCCTTACCGGGGAAAAGTAATGCACACTCATTCATAATCCTTAAAGAATATCAACCACCTTCTTGCTATCCACGATGCACACCTATCATATTTAACAAACAACTTCTCTCCTCCGAGAGTTGCAATACTACACCCAAATGATTCACAAGCTCCAAACAAATCAATACCTCATCACTAGAGACCACCAAAAATATATAAAGGTTGGGTTTTAAGGCCCTATTCATGAAACCCATAAACACAACCGATGCATAAGCCAACTAAACAACTCCACCAATATTCAAAATGCTCACTCCTAGTTCGAAAAGCACACTTAGGGATATAACCTATCCTCATCCTCACTTGAGGACAAAATCCTAACCAAAGATCAATCTTAGAGAAGTGACTAACCCATCATAGTTGACTAAATAGATCGACCATTGTTACCCATCATATTATAACTTTACGGGTTCTACACATATTAGAAGCACGCTATGCAAGTAGCCTAAACTACCCCAAGATCCCCAACACAACAAGCTAAGTCGTCATCCCACAAGAACACTTATAATATACATGTACGTACTTTCAAAGAGGCAGTAGTCATTTTCCATATAATTTTAACGCATTCTTAGGCTTAAAGGCTAAAACATAATTTCATAGTCTATATACTCATGCATTGGAATAGCCCATTCATATACAAAATGGTGCAAGCATCCAAAATGCTTAAAAGGCCAAAATCAAAGATATATATATGATCACAATATTGTCAGAACAAACCTTCTATCAAAATCATACCATAAAAGAAAATTGGCTTACCCATAACATAATTTTTCAAAATAATCCGTGTACATGAATGCATAGGCTATAACAATGAACAAATTGACATGGTAATTAAGTCTCCATTTAGAATCAACATTTATAATATGAAGCTGAAATGAAAACATAATTAATTCCATATTTAAATCCATAGTGTAATCTCTCATGCCTAAATAATTTCAAAAGGGGAACATGTATACTTATAACTTCATAAACCCAAAGTAAATCCTCATATAACGGATTAAATCATACTAAAATCATCAAATAAACACTACACATGCATCAATAGAATTTTAGGAACCATAATATTCAAATCCCAAATTAAAATAAGTAAAATGCATGTAGGTTTTTTTGAAATAAATTTTTGAAAAGGGCTTAACTTCATACTTGCATAATCATAGATAATTTCATGAATGCATAACATACTTGATAGCCTATATTCATCATGAAGTTACTTGACTTGTAAAACATACAGATATCTTGAGACTGCTTAACTTGGCAGTCCATCAAATACTTGGTGGGCACATATGAGGACATGTTCAAATCATGCAAAATGCAAGAGTATAGATCAAGAAATAGTGAAATCAATGCATCTTAAAATCATGTAACTTAGCCCACCAACATCATGGTAAAACTCCATCATGGATAACTTGTAAATCATATCAAAACTTCATAATAGTTCATAGATTTCATAGCTTGAATCATGTATAGTCTCAGTAGACAAAGAGCACTTCATAATATAAGCACAAATTAGATATATATGCATAATCAACAATATATGACAAAAACCAAACATATTTCATGCTTATTTCATTATAATAGATACCCATAACAAATACATCTTGAATCATGCAATTTTCATAAAAAGAAAACTTGGGCTTCATGGGTGAATATAACCTATGAATGAAACCCACCTACACATGAATCCTACTAGCACCAAGGGATAACACAAGAAATAGCACCTCCTGGACCTATCAAATCACCCTACTCAAAATGTCGGTCACAACATGGTCTTACCTAGGGTCAACTAAGTCATAGGAGTAACAATAGAAGAGAACCTACTCATAATCCTTGGTAATAGCCCACTAAACCAAAGAGGCTTCTAATACCCGAAAGTCAAGCTCTAGGCTAACACCTAATCATCTTTATCTTACTAAAGTCCACCATACCAACTCCAACAAGCCACAAAGCCAAACATATGCAACACAAACCCAGATGAACACCTATGAACTTTCTAGCACTAACATACCTAACCAAGAGAATAGACACCAAAGGTCAACACAACCACTTGGGCACACAAGAAGCCCCACCATCAACTAAAAGAATAGAGAATAAATAGTGAAACTCGGATCCATCAAAATCAAAACCTTCTAATTACCTTCCTTCGCTTTCCTCCTTGGAGCGACCTGATAAACTAAAAGAGCAAAAAATATTAATTAGAGGGGAAAGGCCTACGTCACTTCTAAAGCACAACATAGAAAATGAAGAAGGGAAATATTTCATAAAATGTCTCATAGCCACCTATAGTTGTGGTGCATAACACAATCATGGATAAGACTCTGATAGACGTGGTGTGTTGGACTTTGAGTATCTATCAACCTAGAGCTCTGATACCATCTTTGTGACGACCCAAGCCTAGTTCCTAGACATAACTGACGAAGGGGGAACCCGAAGGAACCCCAAACATGCCTCATAGCATTTCATTACACATCCTTGGTCGTGCAAATAATTAAATGACATTTGAAGAATGAAATTAAGGGCTAAAGCGACTGAGGGAGAACTTGTTGTAATATAGAGTCAAGAGATAATAGAATTAACTCATAGCATAAATACATAGCTTTGTCAAACAACACCTCTACAACATAGATAATGGCGGGGTCCAAGACATAAAATCTAGCTCACCCTCATAGTCATAAGTATACGATAAACTAAAGAGAATCTTAATACATAATGTGAGAGAATAGTCGTTGTCCCCGAAATGGAGGAATCACCAAAGGCTAACTTGAACAATCCATCAAGCCACAAGAAGAATCAACAGGAGCTCTGGTCCCTACATGGTGATATCATCTAGTTGAGAGTATGAGTTAGTATGTTTGAATGTACTAAGTATGTGGGATGTAATGCAATAAGAGATAAGCATCATATTCGAAATGCATAATGGTAAACAATAGGCATCATAAAGTAATATGACATGTATGATCAATGCTTATGTAAAACATACTTAAATAACTTATGCTTGCATAGGGCATATCATGTGTATAAGAATAGACAATCATATACTGGTATAACGTTCGAACCTCTCACTTTAGTTAATGAGGTACTAACCCCTCACTTTGTTTAATGAGGTACGAAGCCCTTACTCTGGTTGATGAGGTACCAACCCCTCACTTTGGTTAATGTGGTACCAACCCCTCACTTTGGTTAGATTTCATCACTATTGCTACTTTTCCATGAATTCAACCCATGAATTTACCTCTCATCATTATACATCATATGCATACAATCATTTCATTATCATTCCATCATTATTTCATCATCATAAAGCCATTCAACTCATAAAACATGCATTGGAACTTCAATTCCACAAGAAATCCTAGCCAGACATTTTATCAAACACTTGGGGGTGTGATGGGAGTAAAAGACCATGCAATTTAGAGATGAATCCATGCAAAAAAATCTATAGTAAAACCATCAATCAACACGTTGCAACACTCCTAAGAAATTCACATCAAAAACCCTCTTAAATCCAACGTTAAATCCAAGATTTAGAGCTCAAAACATGTTAAAACAACCATACTTTCATAAACTAAAATTATTGTGCAGTAAATTTCTAAATATATAAGACCCACATGTAAAATCAACTTTAAATCATGCATTATTAAGTAAAAGAGGGATTAAGTACCATGGGTGGAAGGACCCAATGGTTCAACACCACATACCTTGACTTTGGAGAACCCTTGAAGAAGATAAGAAATTGATAGTTGAAGCTTGAATGAAATCCTTGAAGAAATCCTTAAGATTGGTCTTAAGCTTTGGGACTTCAATTTAGGGTGAAATATGAGTCTGAATGTTTGAGAGCATAGTAGGGAATATTGAGGATTATATGATTGTGAAAGGCTAAGTTTAGGAAAAAGCACGTATGGGAATCCTTAAGCCCAAGAGTTGAAAGTCCTGGACCGAAATAAACAAAAACAGGGCCAAACACTGGTCCACGTCGCCTCCACGATGTGGATACCCACTGGAATCTGCATTTTCTGCGTGAATAAGTTCTACGAGAATGGGCATAAATCCTTCATCAAAACTCGGAATGAGGTGAAATTAAGTGCATTGGAAAGATAATTCAAGGTGATTTAAATTGGTAGGTCGTGGACCACTCAATTCTTTGTGTGATAAGAGTATGCCCCTTCAAAGTTGATCCACCTAAACAACATTTATTGCGATTTTTGAATTTTAATACAGTTGCTCTAAAATTCAGGTTAGACCCATTTTCCACTTAATTAGACCCCCTAAACAAGAATATGAAGTCGGATTTTCAAAATAATGAACGAACTTTTAGATATATGGAAGTTATGATTTCAAGCACTTCCAAGGCACATTTTTGGGCACTTTTTGGGGTCGCTACAGTATGCCCTCAAGTTCAGCCACCTATCTAAATATGCTCCTCAATTGGTGGCTGATCCAACGTCTAAGATGAACAAGTTTGTGATGGGTGTATCCAATTTGGTGAGTGAGGAATGTCGGTCCGCTATATTGATTAGTGATATGGACTTATCCCATTTGATGACCTATGTTGAAGAAATAGTGGAGGAAAAGTTGAGAAAGAGGATGGTAATAAGGCCAAGAGGGCCTGGTTTGATTGTTAGTTTCAAAATCCCAAGGGTGGCAGGTTTCATCAAGGCCAAGTTTCTCCCAATACTCTTAATGGAAGGTTTGTTAATGATAATCCAAGACACCAAGGTGGTAATGGTGCAGGGCCCATTAACAAGTGGCCTACATGTACTAAGAAATATGATGGATCGTGTCAGATGAACACCAGTGCTTGCTTTGGATGTGGTGAAATGGGTCATACGATTATTGATTGTCCTCATGCTCAAACTGAAGATAGATGGTCGCCCTTAAGGCCAAGGGGTGCTTTGGGGAAAAATAGGTTCTAGTGGTTCAAGGGTGGAAAGGGTGTGATGAGATCCAATATTGCCATTGGTATGTTGAGGTTTCCTTTGATTTTTTTATGCATACTTTGATAGCTCCGGGGGTCCCTATTCCTCTCATTATTCCATTGGGTTGTTAGAAAGATTCTTATGTGTCCCGAATAGTTACGAGGGTTTATTGTTGCTAGGAAGGTCTATAAGGTTTTCCCCATGTTCGCATTGCATAGAGTCTTATTTTGTGATCTTGGGTGAACTTAGCTTTATGGGATGGAGGTCTTGGGGTGGTTTGGCTACTCTCATAGATGCTCCAATGAGTGTAGAACCACCAAGATTGTAATATGATGGTTAAGGATGGTCGAGATATTTGGTCAACTACAATAGGGTAGTCACTTCTCTAAGATTGATCTTGGGTTCGGGTTTTGTCCCCAAGTGAGGATGAGGGTTGGTGATATTCCTAAGTGTCATTTTGAAATAGGAGTAAGTATTTTGAGTATTGGTCGAGTTGCTTGGTTGACTTATGCACCCGCTATGTTTATGGGTTTCTTGAATAAGGTGTTAAAACCCTACCTTGACTTGTTTGTGGTGGCCTCTAGCGGGGTAGCATTGATTTATTTAGAGCTTGCGGACCATTTGGGGGTAGTGTTATACGTTTTAGAGGATGAAAGGTTGTTGCTTAACATGATAGGTGTGAGTTGAGGGTAACAAGAAGGTGGTTAGGACTCCTTAAGTATTATGATATGTGTGTGCATTATTTCCTCGGTGAGGCTAATATTGTGATTGATGCTTTGAGTATGTTTCCTAGGGGTAGCCTAGCACATATGGATAATGGTGGCAGAGAGGTGACTAGTGGGGTCCATCGATTGGCCAGATTGGGAGTTAAGTTAAAGGAAGTTGAAAATGGTAGTGTAGTATTCTTGATGGCTCCTAATCTGTTTTGGTTGAGGAGGTCTAGTTTAAGCAAGGCCTTGATTCTTCCTTATTAGTGTTGGAAGTTATGGGTGGAAAGATGGTAGAGTGGAGGTTGTCTCCCAAGGTGGAGATGGTGGTTAGTGGTAACGAGTGGAATAGGGTTGATTAAGTTGACAAATGAGTTTATGGTTGTGAGTCCTTTTAGAGTGTAGAGGAAGTTTGGTAAGGTTGCATATGGATGGGAATTGCTTATGGATATGGATATGATTCGTCCGATTCTTCATACTTCTAGATTGAGGAGATGTGTTGGTAACTCTAGTGCTATAGAACTCTTTAAGGTTGTGGGTGTTGTGGACGATAGGTTGACCTAGGAGAAGGTCTAGGTGGAGGTATTAGGTGGAAGGGTGGAAAGAAGGATTAATATGGGTGTGGTCTCTGACAAGTCACTTTAGGAGGATCTTCAAGTCGAAAGTGTCTTTGTGGAGCCAGAGCGGGCATGGAGAAGAAATATCCGTCTCCTTTTCATTATATTAAAGCTTATGAAAATACACCATGTCCTTTTATGATTTAATGTCTTATTCAAGCCTAGGTCATTTGAATGCATTCATATTTATGTGGATAAGTTCATGATGATTTCAACACTTATGTTGAGATTTTAAAATGGGATTTAAATGTGTTGATGCATTCATGTTGGGGCTGATTTCTTTATGATTACCCTTTCTTGTGTACGTTTCTTTGACATTCGGGGATGAATGTTCCCAAGGGGGAGATATTAAAACAATCCAAAAAAAATGCCCAAAAATGTGCCTCGGAAGTGCCAAGAATCGTAATTTCCATATATTTCAAAATCTGTGCGTTATTTCGAAAGTCTGACTTCATATTCTTGTTCAAGGTGCAAAATTGTGTGGAAAATGGGTTTAACCTAAATTTTAGAGCAACCATATCAAAATCCAAAAATAGTAAAAATGCAAATTCATGTGGGCATTCGCGCCTATAGCACGACACGCCAAGGGTGCACCCCTATGTTAATTTTGCTCAGTTTTGGTGTTTGGTCTAAGGCTTTTGCGTCTTGGCCCCAAGCCTTCCCATACATGAAAATACCTACATTTAGACATATTTCACCCTCATATCATCCAAAATATTTCCAAATGCTCACTCAAACATTAGACTCATATTTCACTCAAAAATCAAGTGTCCAAATCTCTTCCGGGTCAGAAGGATTTCACTCAAGCTTCAAGTTTCCATTCAAATCTTCATGAAAAATTCTCCAAAGGTAAGGCATGTGGGTTTCAACCATTGGTCTATTCATCCATGGCTTCCAAGCTTCTTTTTACATAAATTGAATAATTTAAAGTTGATTTACTTATGGTTCTTTCTTACGATGAACTAGACTATGAACTATGTAGGGGTTTCATGACACTGTGACTGTTTTATCATGTCTTGAGCTATGAGACTAAGATCTATTATGAGATTTAATGAAGGGTTTTGATGTATATTGTTTTCGGGTGTTCCCAAGTGTTGATTAATGGTTTTAGATTGGATTTTCTTGTATGATTTCATCCCTAAATTGCATGGTTTTACACTAGCTCTACACACACACCAACTGTTTGATATAAGGCCCTTTCAAAAGATTCTTCATGTTTTGATGATCTTTTGGTTGATCTATGATTCATGTGCCTCTATGATGATTTTGAGCTTTCTGAAGATATGTTTAATTCGTGGAAATGTTGATGATATTGCAAAGCCTGATTTAAGCCCTTTCTAAAAGATTTCACCTCTTGTGAGCCCTTTATTGTTGATTTTGATGCAAGGGTAATATTTGATGATGATTTATTCTTATTTTTTAAGTTGGGCTAACCATTAGAGGTCAAGGTTGTTTTAGAGCTACTCGTGTCATGTTTCTATGCTTCTTACTAATTATTAAAGCTATTATTATCTTATATATTCCATGGGATTAGATTTAGCATCGATGGATCGAGGAAGTGCTCTCTTTCCTAGAACTATGTGCCACCATAGGATGATTTTGTACCCTTGCAATACTAGTGGATTCACTTAGTACACTTACCATGAATCCTTTCCGAAATGGGGCAGGACCTCATAAGGAGGTTTACTTTATCCAAATTGGGGCGGGACCTCGTAATATGAAGTATAGTCATAAATCCTTTCCGAAATGGAGTAGGACCACGTAAGGAGGGTTACTTCACTTGAAATGGGGCGGGACCCCATAAGGTGAAGTATGGTATACCTTGGCAAGTAGACCACCTCTTTACCGGTGAAGGGCAATCATCGGGATTTTAAGTTGTAGCTCACTTGGTCTTATATCTATGTCGGTTGAGGTCTTCTCCCACACTTATGTATTATGGTCTATACAAGTTTATTTGGATTGTAAGCATGTTTTACTTCAAGCATCATTCATACATGTCATATTGTTATTATACTATTCTTTTCTTATGCTTATGCATTTTATCTATGTTGCCTATCTCTTCTTGCATTGGATCCGAAATTCTTAGTATATCCAAACGTACTAATGCATACTTTATGCCTACATGATGTTACCAAGTAAGAACCAGAGCTCATTTGATTATCTTCCTCCTCCACGTGGCTAGTACGATTCCTCTCAAAGCATGTTGGTGAGTCCTCAACTCTCAAGACATACCTCTCTTGATTAATGCTATGTATTGACTATTTTTACATTGGTAACCTATGACTATGAGGGTGAGCCCAGTTGCTTGTCTTGGCTCCTGGTAAGTTTCTATGTCGAGAAGTGTTGTTGGACAAGTTTTGTATTATGCTTGAGCTTTGACTCATCTACATTATTAAGTATTAAACTCTCTCTCCCTTAGCCCTATTTCCCCTTGTGTATGTTTTCTCTTGTTGTTCATTCTTTCTTCAGCGACCAAGGATGTGTATGATATGGTAAGAGGTTTGTTAAGGTTCTTTTGAGTTTCCCATTCGCCATGTCACGTCTAGGCTATAGTTTGGGTCCTGAAAATTCGTATGCAACATTACCATTCCCTCTCAAGGCTCTATAAGAACCTACAAACCTTAACCCAATTGCCAACCTTAAACACACATAGTCCACTTTGGCACCATAAATAACCATTTCGTCCTTAGGAAACAACCTCCACTCTACCATCTTTCACCCAAAACCTCCAACACTAATAAGGAGGAGTCAAGGCCTTGCTTAATCTAGAGCTCTTCAACCAAAGAAGATTTTGAACCATCAAGAATAATACACTACCATGCTCAACTTCCTCCAACCTAACACCCAATCTAGCCAACCGATGGACCACTCTAGTCTCCTCTTTGCCAACATCATCAAAATATGCTAGGCCACTTAGAGCACTGACCACAACATTAGCCTTACCAAGGAAAATAATGCATACTCATATCATAATCCTAACGAGTTCTGACCACCTTGTTATCCTCAATTCACACCTATCATATTTTGCAAACCACCTCTCATCCCCCAAGACTTGCAACACTACCCCCAAATGATTCACAAGCTCTAAAAAAATCAATTCTCTACCACAAGAGGCCACTACAAACAGGACAAGGTAGGGTTTTAAGACCCTATTCATGAAACCCATAAATATAGCCGGTGCATAAGTCAACCAAACAACTCCACCAATACTCAAATGCTCACCCCTAGTTTGAAAGAACACCTATAGATATCACCAACCCTTTTCCACACTTGGGGATAAAACCCGAACCACAAATCAATTTTAGAGAAGTGACTAGACCATTTAGTTGACCAAATAGATGATCCATCCTCAACCATCATATTACAACCTTACGGGTCCTACACTCCTTGGAAGCATGATATGAAAGTAGCCAAACCATCTTAAGACCTCCAACCCATCAAACTAAGTTCAACCAAGGCCTCAATACAAGACTTTATGCAATAAGAAAATGGGAAACCCTTAGAACTTTCTAGCAATAATAGACATGCATAACCATTTGGGACACACATGAATCTTACTAACAACAAAAGGAATAATGAAAGGAGTAGAGACCCCTGGAACCATCAAATCATGCACAATAAAATAAAAGGAAAACCTCTAACTTATCGGTAGCATCATTAGACACCTCATCTCCTCCTTGCCTCTATTGAAGAGTATAAAATTGATTACGCCATGGAGTACCTCCTTGGTCAACATCACCACCTTTACACTTGTTGGCGCTTATGAGGACAATCTATTATCTTGTGATCCATCTCCCTACAACCATAACAATCATTGGTTTTCTTTGAGCATGGCCTATCATGGCATCTACCATATTTTGGCAACCTAGCATAAGGCAACACACCACCCAGTCCTTTGGGACTTTTGAACTTCACAATGGGCCATCTTGGCCTACTTACCCCTCCACTTTCTCATCTGTTCCTCCTCCAATTGTTCGGCATACAAATACATGTCACCTACTAACATAGAGGGATGACATTTTTCATTCACCAAATCGGATACACCCATTACAAACTTATTCATTCTAGACAATGGATCGACCACCAAGTGGGGAGCATATTTAGAAAGTTGGTTGAACTTGAGGGAATACTTCCTCACACTCATTGACCCTTGTTTCAAATTCATGAAGTCCATCATCTTTTCCTCCCTAAGATCAAGTGAGAAGAACCGGTTAAGAAAGGCCACCTTAAACTCCTCCCATAGAACCACATTATTGTTCCCCTTCTCCTCCTTCCTTGAGTAAACCATATTTGTGCCACCCCCTTGAGTTGGTAAGCTGCCAACTTCGCCTTCTCTTCCGATATAATGCCTATGATAACCAATATTTTGTAAACCTCATCAATGAATTCTTGAGGGTCCTCATCCACTTTAGACCCATAGAGCTCCGGTAGGTTCATTCTCATGAAATCCCATACCCTAGATGCCAGATCGGGAGCATGAAGGCCTTGGGCCCCTTGGTTCATTTGGTTAGTCACCGGTTGGGCTAGCATGGAAAGAGCATCGTGAAAGTCCTTATGAGCCGGTTGTTCCTCGGGAGTGTAGGCTCTTCTTCCTCTTGCGTTAGGAATGATCTAAAAATGGCAAAGTAAATTCATTAGAGTGGAAGCCCTACCTAACTTCTATAGCATGACATACACCATGAAGAAGGGAAACATTTGATAAAACATCTCGTAGCATCTTATTCATAGTTGTGGTGCACAACACAACCATGAATAAGACTCTAATAAACATGATGTGTTGGATGTCGAGGACCATCAACAATCTAGTGCTCTGATACCAAGTTTGTCATGACCCAAACTAGGGCCTAGACGTGACACAACGAATGAAGAACCCGAAGGAACCCCAAACAAGCCTCTTAGCCTATCATACACATATGCTTGGTCACGGAAGCAAGATAGAATAAAAGAGAGACATAAACAAGGGAAATTGAGACTAAGGGAAAGATTCTTATCTTATTTAAGTATAACAACACCTCGGAGGGTAATCATGTATCTTTCCCTCCATAATAGTGGTCAAGGTATCAATCCCTCAATATGGTTGATGGACATCAAACCCCCATCAAAGTGGCCAAGGTAAAGCACCCTCTCAACAAGGTAAGGTCAACATGCAACACTATAGAAGATTATCATGAAATTAACAAATGAATATGTAATTTCATCATCATAAAGTTACTTAACTCATATGCCATGCATTAGGCCTATAACAACTCAAGATACATAAACCAGATACTTTATCAAACACTTGGCGGGTGTGTAATGCTAGTGTAAAACCATGCAATGCAAGAGTGAAATCATGCAACAAAATTCAATGTAAAACCACCCACTAACACTTGGTAATACCATCATCTGATATACATCAAAACCCTTCATCAAATCTCAAGATAGATCAAAGATTCATAGATTAAAACATACTTAGATAGTCACACTTTAATGAAACCCCAACATAGTTCATAGTTAAATTCATAGTAAGTGAGACCCAAAAGTAAATCAACTTAGAATCATGCAATTCATGTAAAAAGAAAGCTTGGGCACCATGGGGGAAGGACCCATTGGTTGAAATCTACATACCTTGACATTAGAGAATTCCTTGTTGAAGAATTGAATGGAGACTTGAAGCTTGAGTGAATTTGTTAAGATCGGAAGGAGATATGACACTTGAATTTTGAGTGAAATATTTTCCTAAGTATTTCAGAGAGAGTATTGGGGAATTTCCTGTATGATATGAAGGTGAACTATGGCTAAGTATATGTATTTTCATGTATGGAAAGACTTAATGCCAAGACCGAAAAGCCGTGAACCGAACGAATAAAACTGGGTACAAAATACACTATGGCATGCCCCTGGCGCATTGCGCCTGGGGCGCAATTCTTCACTATCTTTCGCCAACTTTGGAATTTTGGATTTTGCTAAGGTTTCCCTAAAATTTGGGTAGAACCATTTTTCATTCAATTTTTCCCCCAAAACAAGAATATGAAGTTAGATTTTGATATCACATATGAACTTTTAGATATATGAAAATTATGATTCTAGGCACTTCCGAGGCATATGTTTGGGCATGTTTTGGGGACATTTCACATACATATCTATATAACGAGCATCCTATATGTTTTATGTCATGAACATGATTGAGTGGAGTATAAATGACTATTCGAGTATGACTTAGAGTCTCGATTACATGCATGAATGATGTTCTTGACTGGGTGAACTGTTGAGTGATTGAGTTGAGTGGATTGGAGAAAGACATAAAGAAATAGGATCGAGATAATTAGTGTGAGCTTATTTTAGTCTTGGGAGGACTATTGAGCACTGATATGGAAACGAGTTGATAACTACTCTAACCCATAAACTACGCTACCAGTATAGGATAGTTGTATAGCTAATTTGGGTGACTCGTGTCCCAAAAAATGGACATTTATTTTGGACCAAGAGAGTTGATCATCCTCTACCTTGGCACATTTTTTACTGTCATGGAAACAATGTTGCCTTCATTGTACATCACCAAATTAATGGTGGTGGGATTGAATGTCGGTTATGAGAAACTTCCAAAAATAAATTGATTGACCATGTAATGTTTTCAACTGAGGTGCATAAAATTAAGTCTATTTTCAAAGCATGATATGTCCTTAAAATTATAATATTCATTGAGTTAAGTTACAAATTGTTGAGCTTTACTTGTTACTTTAGCCATTCTTACATACCAGTATATTCCATTTACTGATATCTATTTGGGCCTGCATTGTCAATGATGTAGATACAGGTGATGGACGTCTTCAGCAAGCGCTCTGTTGAACTACAAACCTTGCTTCTTGATTTTAGTGAGCCCTCCTTACTATCTAAAGGAGCCCTTTTATTTTTTATTCAGTATTTTTAATTTCCTTATTATTGGAGTAGTAATGGCCTATCATGGTTTAGATAAAGGCTTCATAGAATAGATTTGGGATTGTTGAGGTGGATGTTATTTGACTAGTTTCTTTCATACTAGTTTTGATTTTTCCGAGATAGATGGTTGTTCTTTATATATAGATGTTTTTTTCTTTAATATTTTCTTCCGCTATTAAGCACGATATGACGATATGGCCAGGTGGTTCTCTTGGGGAATCAACAGTAATTCTTCAAGTGTTAGCCGTGCCAAGAGTACCTCCTAGGGTGTGATAAACTTGGCATCATAGCACAGAGTTCGAGTGTCATAAGGAGTCTATGAAGCTTTGTCTAGCAGAGTCTTATTTATGAGTGTGTTTTGCACCACACTATATAATTAGTATGGTATAGGGCATTAGGAATTGTCACACTTCATTTATATTCTAAGTTCGTGCAATAACGTTTCCTTCTATACAACCCTTTTCTAATTTGTGCACTACACTTTTGCAAATCATGCATCCTAAGCGTACCGTTACCTACACATGTACCATAGTAGATAATAATATGAATCTTTCTTTAGGGGTGCCTACTCAAATGCAGACGAGAGGTCGAGGCTGGCCAGTTAGAGCCACTAAGGTTCCACAATCAATGGGAGCAAGGTCGAGGTGAGGATGCTGAACCTGTCAAGTTGAATAAATCTGAGAATGCCTTCCTCTATGATTTCTTTCCCTAAAAGTTACGGGTGGTGAAGATTGAAAAGTTTGTGAACTTAAAGAAGGAGGGGTCGACTCCCGAAGAGTATAACCTCAAATTTATCTTGCAATCCAGGTATGTCCCAGATATGGTCCAAGATATGAGAGCAAGGATGAGGAAGTCATATTTGTACTGTGGAAGCA
Source organism: Solanum medicagineum (assembly GCA_026153255.1). Taxonomy (NCBI): domain Eukaryota; kingdom Viridiplantae; phylum Streptophyta; class Magnoliopsida; order Solanales; family Solanaceae; genus Solanum; species Solanum medicagineum. Next base: position 15,536 of record JAPFFP010046959.1, on the reverse strand, counting down.
TGAGAATAAATAGTGCAAGGTGACATTGCTGATCCCAGACATGGACATCTCTAGGCTTATGGTCTATACATAACAACCTGAGAAAGATAAGAAGAGGGACATAGAGTAACATCTGAGCAAGAAGGCCAATTCAGCAGGGCCTTAGCCTAGTCAACCTAAGAAAAATAAGAGAGACAGTCGTACTTCCAAAAGAGATCTAGTAGTTATGCACCATCCTCAGCCACTGCACTAGCTCTGAGTAACAAGTATGATCAGAAGTCCCATGGTCAACAGAACTCCACAGCATAGGGTCTGCAGTCCCAAGCTAGTATGACCCTTATCAAAAGGGAAGCCACCTTGTGGAAAATGTGACAGGATACATTTGGTAGAGTGCAGAGATGGAGGGAATAGTTGTTATATAAGTGTGGCTAGATGGTTCAGTTCCACAAAGAATATCCAATGTAGAGAAATAAGGACCAATTTTGTACTTTGGTGCCACTAGCCAAAAGTGATCAGAGAGGTGCTGCACTAGCGACTTATGGTGGAGCAAGCCATCTGTATGGAATGGGGAACTAACAGGACCAAGAGACTGCACCTGAGTTGTGATGTGTATGCTTCAAGTTTTCGGCTTTGATTGTTATGCATTGCTTGGTCTGGATGTAACTCTATTGTTTGTGATACCATATGTGGCTAGTAGATATGAGATTCTTCTCGAATGTCTTCTTGAATCCTTTTCCATTTCTGCTCATATTGGTTAGTCTATTCTAGCCGAAAGGGTTTATAGAGATTGTGTAATGTCCATCCATCACAGGAAAACTCTTGTTGATTTGAAAGAGTAGGAGATTATTGATTTTGATGTGTTCTCTGGCATGGATTAACTTCTTGCCTTCTATGCCTCTATTGATTGTAGGACCAAAACTGCTAAATTCTAATTTTCGAATGAACCAATCCTAGAGTGTAAGGGTAACACTATTGTTTCAAAGGGTAAGTTTATTTCTTACCTTAAGGTGAGAAGGCTAATATTAAAGGGATGTGTCTATCACCTTATGCAAGTTAAATCTAACAGAGCCGAGCCTCTTACCCTGGAGTCTGTTCCTATTGTAAATGTGTATCCTGATGTGTTTCTAGACGATCTACCTGGAGTCCCTCCTGATAGGGAGATTGACTTTGGAATTGATGTATTTCTCGACACTCAACCTATCTCTATTCTGCCAAATGGCCCATGCTAAGTTGAAAGAGCAGTTGAAAGATTTACTGGAGAAGGAAATTGTTGGGTCAAATTTTCTCCTTGTGGTGCTCCTATTCTATTAGTAAGGAAGAAGGACGATTGCCTTAGGATGTGTATCGACTATCACAAGCTAAATAAAGTAACAGTGAATAACAATTATCCTCTCCCAATGATAGATAACTTGTTGAACAACTTTAGGGTGCTACTATTTTCTCTAAGATTAACCTAAGATCAGACTATCATCAGTTGAAAGGGAGAAAATGTTACATCCCAAAGATGGCTTTTTGAACCTGATATAGTTATGATGAGTTTGTGGTGATGTCCTTTAGGTTGAAAACTGAACCTTCAGCCTTCATGGGGTTTATGAATAGAGTAAGTAGCCCATACCTCGATATTTTTGTGATTGTGGGGTATTCAAGGGATGTGGAAGAGCATGCTAATAACCTCAGAATCACTTTGCAGACACTCAAGAATAATGAGTTATATGCATAACTTTTGAACTGTAAATTTGGATCAACTCTGTGAATGTTCTTGTTCATATTGTCTCGGGTGATAGTATTTTAGTAGACACCCAAAAGATTGAGGTAGTTAGGAATTGGCCTACACCAAGCTCTTTGACTAACAAAAGAAGCTTCATTAGTTTGGCAAGCTTCTACCGCAGATTTATTTATGGGTACGCTTCAATAACCACAAAATTGACAAAGATAACTCAGAAAAGTGTCATGTTTTGATGGTATGATAAGTGCGAGAGGATCTTTCAAGAGTTGATAACAAGGTTGACCATTGGCTCAGGATTGACTTTGCTCGAAGGAACTAATGGATTCATCATTTACTGTGATGCATCGAGAATGGGATTAGATGTATATTAATGCAAAAAGCTAAAGTTGTTGCTTATACTCCTAGGCAACTCAAGGTACGTGAGAAAAATTATCCCACACATGACTTAGAATTGATAGCAGCGGTGTTTTCCCTCAAGCTATGGTGCCACTATTTATATAGAGCACATGTCAATATATATTTACATGCCATAAAATCTTGCAATATGCATTTAGCCAAAAAGTGCTTAATTTGTGGTAGTGGAGATGACTTCAGTTTCTTAAATACTATGGCATAAGTATCCTTTACCACCCAGGTAAAGCTAATGTGGTTGCTGATACTTTTAGCAAGTTGTCTATGGGGAGCAACGCTCATGTGGAAGAATAGAAGAAAGAATTGGCTAAAGTGGTTCACAGATTGGCACAATTGGGAGTTCATTAGATGAATGTAATGAAGGTGGACTTCTTATTCATAATGGATCTAGATCATCTCTAATATTAGAGGTGAACGAGAAGCAAGAACAAGACCCTAGCTTACTTCAATTGAAAGCAGATATGCATAAGTAGAAGCTGATGGCCTTCGCCAAAGGGGGAGATGGACTATTAACATACTAAGGCAAATTATGTATTCCAGATCTTGATGCTATTCGAGAAAGGATCATAGTAGAAGCTTATAAATCTTAACATTCTATCCATTCGGGATAAACTAAGATAAACCATGACTTGAGAGAAGTCTATTAGTACAATGGGATGAAATGAAAAATTGACAAGTTCCAAGTGCACGAATTTCAAACAAGTTAAAATTAAGCATTTAAGCCCATGTGTAGTAGCTAAAAACATTGAGATCCTAGAATGGAAGTGGGCGATGATTAATATGGACTACATCATGGACTTACCAAGGTCCTGCATACAACATGATTCGATATGGGTAATAGTCATTAGGATGACAAAATCTACACACTTCCTAGTAATAAAGACAACTGACACCGCAGAGGATTATGCCCGATTATATATAAGAGAGATTATTAGATTGCATGGAGTTTTGTTGTCCATCATCTCAGATAGAGGAGCTCAATTTACTGTTCAATTTTAGATATCCTTCCAAAAAAGCTTGGGTTAGAAGGTGAACCTTAGGGTTGCTTTTTACCCTCAAACTAATGGCTTGGAAAAGCACACTATTCATACATTGAAGCGTATTTTGAGGGCCTATGGCATCGACTTCAAATGTAATTGGGATGACCATTTTCCTTTGATTGAGTTTGCCTAAAATAACAGTTTCCATTCGAGTATTCAGATGGCTCCTTATGTGGCACTTTATGGGAGGAGATGTAGATTACTGATTGGTTGGTTTGAAGTGGGTGAGGCAAAGTTGATTGCGCTAAACTTGGTTCATCTAGCTATGGAGAAGGTGAAAATCAATAAGAGAGACTGAAGTTTGCATAAAGTCGATAGATTTGCTACATTGATGTTAGGAGAAGAGACTTAGAGTTTGGGGTTGATGATTGAGTCTATTTGAAGGTGTCACCTATGAAGGGTATGATGCTATTTAGGAAGATGTAGAAGTTGATTATAAGGTATATTAGTCTTTACCAGATTGTAAAGACGGTGGGCAATGCAGCTTATGAGTTGGACCTATCACTAAAGTTAGGGGTCATTATCTAGTCTTCCATGTTTCCATGCTTAAGAAGTGTTTGGGAGATCCGCAGTTAGTTGTGCCTGTTGAGAGTATTGGAATGAAGGAGAGCTTGAGCTATGGGGAGATTTCCATTCAAACCCTTGATCACCAAGTTTGCAAGTTGAGGACAAAATTGATTGCATCTGTCAAGGTGTTATGGAGATATCAATTTGTAGATGAATCTACTTTGGAAGCTAAAGAGGATATGAATTATAAATACCTCCATATATTCATGCCTGGTGATGATGAGAGAGTCAATGGTAATGATTTCTTCTTATTCCTTGAGTTCCTTTCTATTCCTAATTTGAATGATGATAAAGTCCTAATTTATTGATTGCATGAGTGATTTGTGAACTGTTTGACTATTAGAGTCCATGATAGGATTCGTGCCATGACTAGGTCCCTAGATCGTTCTTCATTTGAGGAGGAATAATTACACGTGGGAGATAATGTAAAACCCCGTAATTCATACCACCTAGTCTACTGTAAATTCCCAGGAGTAGTTGAGAAAACACTGAGAAAAATCACCAGAAGAGACCACGAAGAGTCATCTACAACCCATAGAGTGAGCTATAGCCCATGGATGGGACCTCGTAGTTGCCCATGTAACTTAGGGAATTTTTCTAAATCCGAGGTTCATGTAGGAGGCCTTCTGTGGACCATACTTTCCATGACCTATGGAATTGGTTTAGTAGATTGGAGCTTAGAAACCAAATTTTCTAAATCTTTGACCATGACTAATGGATAGCTCGTGATTCATTTTACGGCCCATAGAAATGAGGTTTCATAGATCCAGGTCTAATTTCTAGAAACTCAATTTTTTGAGACCTTCATTTATGAGAGGCCACTTACGGCCCACAATGGAACTAAGACCTATAGAAGGGGTCTCATCATTCCATTCGACTGTTTTTAAAGAGGTATTTTTGTCTTTTCCTACCCTTTTCAATTAAAACCCACAACATTTTCGACTTGTTTTTGACCCCATATGAGTACCTTAAGGGTATTACTCCTTATTAAACACATAGAACTTTGGATAACATCGAAGAAAGGGAGAAAAGCTAGGGTTCCAGGCACGTTATTGGAGATTGTCGGAGAATTACCCATTCTTTAAAATTCTAGGTATGTAAGGCAACTTCAAAATTCTCTAATTGGAGGATCTCCATAGAACCCTCAAGCCTAATATAAAGTAACCTTTGAGCCTTCAATACAAACTTATTGTGTGGTTTATGGTCATTATAGATGTCGCGACCCAAGCTTAGGGCCCAGACGTGACACAATGAATAGGAAACCCGACGGCAACCAAAACAATCCTCTTAGCATATCGTTTGTTCATCCTTTCTTGTAGAATAAAACAAAAAATTAACAAATAATTATAAGGCAATGGGAGCTTATGACTCATGCTACGGGGACAAATAGGGTAAAGGGGTTTGCATGAATCACATAATAAGCAAGTACTAAGAGGAGGGTAAGTAGGACTTATGCTACAGGGAAATAGGGACTGAGGACTTTCATCACTTTCCATTACTATACATTGTGTCAAATAGTGTCACATAAGGGATAGGGTTTAAGAGATAAGTCTGAATAAACTCTTAACATCACGACGTACGTACATAGCATAGTATCCAACAACACCTCTAAACATGAATAGGATGGAGGCCAAGACATGTCCAAGGCTCCCCCTCAAACTATAAACTAAAGTGAAATAAGCTCTCAACATAAGCAAAGTAGGATATTATCCCTGAACTAGAGGACTCACCACAAGCAAAAACCTTGTATAATCCAAATGATAACCACGTGGAGGATATCAAGGACTGCCAGTCCCTACATGGCTAAATTATGTAGGAAAAAAATTATGCATTAGTACTTTGAACGTACTAGTATGTGGGCATGCAATGCGCAAAACATGAGACTTTCAAGTAAACCCAATTACCAACCTTAAATTCAAGATTCCTCCTTCTCACATCAGAATATGACTTTTGTCTACCTTGGGCTATTTTCAATCTCTCCTATATCAACCTCACCTTCTCCATGGCCTCCATGACTAAATTCTGACCTAACAAAGCCATCTCCCACACCTCAAACCATCCAACCAGGGATCTACAACGTCTACAATAGAGAGCTTCAAAAGGAGCCATTCCAATGCTTGAATGATAACTATTGTTGTAAGCAAATTCAATAAGTGGAAGATGTTCATCCCAACTACCTTTAAATTTCAAAACATAAGCTCTAAGCATATCCTTAAGTGTTTAATAGTCCTCTAGGCCTAGCCATCCATTAGAGGGTGAAAGGCCGTGTGAAGCTTAACCTTGGTACCAAGACCTCTTTGGAAGGACATCCAAAAGTGAGAAGTGAATTGAGCACCACGATCCAAAATGATAGATAAGGACACCACATGTAATCTACCCAACTCATGAATGTATAACTTGGCATAATCTTCAGCACAGTTAGTAGTCTTGACTGGTAAGAAGTGAGCCGACTTTGTCATTCTATCCACAACAACCCAAATAGAATCAAAATGCTTCCTAGTCTTAGGCAACCCAACCACAGAATCCATGTTAATTTTTTCTCATTTATAAGTAGGAATCTCTATGTCTTGGGCTAGGCCACCCGACCTTTGATTTTTGGTTTTCACTTGTTGGCAATTATAACATCCAGATATGAACTTGGCAATATCTTTCTTCATACCACCACACAATACAACTCCCTCAAATCTCTATACATCTATGTAGAACCGGGGTGAATGGAATAGGATGAATTATGTGCATCCTTCAATATCAATTCTCTCAAGTCACCCACATTTGGCACACACAATCTACCTTGGTACCTAAGGGCACTATCTCCTCCTTGAGAGAAAACCTCCACTTTACTATCTCGCACAAAGGCCGTCAACTTTAGCAAGGCAGGGTCAAGATCTTGTTTTTCCTTTACCTCCTCAATTACGGAAAACTTAGAACCATCAATAACCTTTACACCTCCATTATCAACTTCCTCCAACCTAATACCCAATCTAGCCAACCAATGAACCTCTCTAGCCACCTCCTTGCCACCATTATCAACATGAGCTATACTACCCATAGACACCTTACTTAGAGCATCGACCACCACATTAGTTGGCGGGGTGATAATGCCCACTCATATCATAATACTTAAGGAGCTATAACCACCTTCTTTATCTCAAATTAAGATCTTATTGGGTGAACACATATTAGAGACTCTTGTGATTGGTGAACATATCGACATGAACCCCATACAAGTAGTGATGCCAAATTTTCAATGCAAACACCATGGCTGCCAATTCAAGATCATGTGTGGGATAGTTTTTCTCATGCACCTTAAGTTGTCTAGAGGCATATGCTGTCACCTTATAACTTTGAATCAAAACACACCCCAAACCAATTCTTGAGGCATCATAATATACAACAAATCTTTCCAACCCTTCCGGTACTGACATGATCGGAGCAGAGACAAGCTTATCTTACAAAGTTTGGAAACTCATCTCAGATTCATCGGTACACATGAATTTAGCCTTCTTTTGTATCAACATAGTCACAGAAGAAGAAATAGAAGAGAAGTCATCCACAAATCTCCAGTAATAACCCACCAAACCTAAGAAACTTCTAATGTCTGATGGAGTGAAAGGTCTAGGCCAATTTCCAATCACCTCTGTCTTCTTAGGATCCACCTTAATGCGATCACCTAACATCACATGCCCTAGAAAAGCAACCTCTTTCAACCAAAACTCATATTTTTCATATTTAGCATACAACCTCTCCTCCCTCAATGTTTGAAGCCTTGAGTTGGGGATCGAATTCTTGCAAGAAACTTGCACTATTCTTTATTCTAGGTATTTGAGGCTAACCCAAAACATGGTATTGTTCTCCCATGTGCCCCCTTTGATTGTAGTAAGTTACTAGTTGATCGTGATGGATTCTGTTTACAAAATTCTTGAATGTTTTACTGAAAACTATTTTTATATTACATATATTTTCTTGAATTGATATCTTCACAACTTGAATTATTTGTTTAAACGGTTTATTTAGATTATTGTATAAACCTTACTTGATTACTTTGTTAAAGATTACAAGAATGAACTTAGGGGTTGATGTCTGGAGCTTTGATGACATAAATGTGCTTGTTGTTGTGGTTATGGTCCTAAATTGAGTATGTGGATGATGTTGATGAGATGATATCCTTAGAGACTCAAAGAGGTTGGGTTTAATTTTAAAAGAATGTTCCTAATTCCTTGAGTTGATACATATTGAGATGAGTCAATGTTCCTTGTCCAAAAGAGACTAGATGATGAGAAATATTAATGTTTGATGTTTGTGAGCATGTTGAGTCCTGAGAAGAGAATTGAGCTATAGAAATGAGTAAGAATGAATCTCACTCGTACTCATTAACTATGTGGCCAGCATAGGAGAGGATTGGATCCTAAAAATTGATCTTTCCTTAGACCCAAAGAGGATATGATAGCATCATGGATCCATAGATAGAAACGTCCTCTACCATGACAAGGTACTGTCACGACCCAAGCCTAGGGCCTAGATGTGACATGGAAAATAGGAACGCAAAGTGACCATGAACAAGCTCTTAGCATATCATACACGCATCTTTGGTTGCGGAAGCAAAATATATCAACAAGAGACATATAATTAAGGATAAAGTGACTAAGGGAAGTCTTTAATAGCATAAGTCATAGAAGAGTCAAAGATCAAACATATTTACATCATTTGTCCAACAACACTTCAAACATAGATTGGGCGGGGAACAAGACACTTTCTGGGCTCACCCTCATGGTGTCAAAGTTCAACATAAAGAGATAACAAAAGTAAGAGAACAAAGCTAGTGTCCCTGAACTTGAGGACTCACCAAAAGCTTATCTTCGAGATGTCAAAACTAGCCATGAGGAGGATAATCGTGAGGAGCTCCTGTTCCTACATAGTAAAATCATGTAGGCATAGAGTATACATTAGCACTTTTTATTGTACTAAGTATGTAGGATGCAATGCAACAAAAAAGATAGGCAACATAGTCAAAATGCATATACATAGACAATGGGAAGTATAATGACAATATGGCATGCATGATCAATGCTCGAGGTAAAACATGCTTAATCATAATCTAGGAACGTAAACTCAATATTGAATATATGTATGCTTGAACCTTACACAAGCATGCTTGAGATGGGCCACATAGCTACCCACCCACCTTACGGTATAGCTTTTTAGGAGGGTGTTTCCAATACCCCTACCTTACAACATAGTCTTTTTGGTATATAGTATAAGACGTCCCATACATTACGATATAATATTTTAGGTAGGAGATGTGAGCCATACTACCTTATGATATAATCTTTTCAGTAGGAACGATCAATTATACCTTACCGCATGGCCTTTTCGGTAGTTGGTATAAGATGCCCTTACCTTACGATATAATCTTTTGGTAGGAGCCATAAGACATTCTACCTTATGGCATGGTATTTTCGGTAGATCTTATAGAATGTCCACACCTTATGATATAATCTTTTCAGTAGGAGTCATGAAAATAGCTCATGAAACCATCACAGTCAATTATCAAGAAAGAACTCCTCATTTTCCCAAGACCGTGATAGACATGGGAGCCCAGCAATTCACTTGCAATGCCATAGGTACTTTACATGAATTAAACACATGTGTATATTCCCTTAACCATCATAAAGTCACTTGACTTGTAAACCATGCAATAGATCATCAATATGACCCACCCTCACTCCCACTTGGGAAAAAGAAACCGGACCAAAGATCAATTTTAGAAAAGTGACTAGCCCCTTGTAGTTGTTCAAATAGTTCGTCTATCCTTAACCATCATGTTACAACCTTACGTGTTCTACACTCATTGGAAGCATGATATGCATGTAACCACACCACCCCAAGACCTCCAAACCCACCATGCTAAGTTCAAAAAAATTGCAATACAAAAATTTATGCAATAAGGACATATGGCAGCCCTTATGGACTTTTCTAGCAACAATAGACTCACCAAAGGAGTAGGTGCCTAAGAGGTTCACATCACAACTTGGGACACACATGAAGCTTACTAGAAACAAAAAGGAATAATGAAGGGGTACCCGAACCTATTAAAGTATGCACATAAAAATAAAAAATGTTTAACATACCGATAACAACATTGGGCACCTCATCTCCTCCTTGCCTCCCTTGAAGGGTATAAATTGAATATGTCATGGCGTACCCCTTTGTTGGCCTTCTTCAACCCTTTGATCAACATGACCACCTTGCCCTTCTGGTCGGCCATCTTTACCTTTGTTGTGAGCATGTGGACAATCTTGAATTTTGTGGACCATCTCACCACATCCAAAGCATGCACCCGTGTTCCTCCAACATGTGCCACTATGATTCCTCCCATATGTTGGGCATATAGGACGAGTGACCCCATCATCACCCCCTTGGATCCTTGGGTTAGGTGCCCCATTCTTAGCAACCCTCTTATTTGGAGCACTAGAAGATCCTTGTCCTTGAAACCCAATACCCTGTTGGAGCCGATCACCCTTAAATTGAGCCCTCTTAGACTCCCCACTTCTTTTCTTCCTAAACTTTGCTCCTTCTAGTTGTTTGGCATAAGTCATGAGGTGGGACAAGTCTAGCTCACCTATCAACATAGTGGCACGACACTGCTCATTAACCAAGTCAGACAAACCCATCACAAATTTGTTCATCCTAGACCTGGCACCAATTATGGTGCATACTTGGAGAGTTGATTAAACTTGGGGGCATACTCCTTGATAGTCATAGACCCTTTCTTTAAATTCATAAATTCTATTATTTTGGTCTCCCTTAGCTCAAGAGGGAAAAAACTGGTTGAGAAATACTGCCTTAAACTTTTCCTAAAAGATCAAATTATCGTTCCCCTTCTGCACCTACCATTATCTGAATCAAATTTAAGCCACCCTCTTCAGTTGGTAGGCTGCCAACTCTGCTTTTTCCTCCGATCTAACCTGTATAATAGACAACACTTTATACACCTCGTTAATGAAATCTTGAGGATTCTCATCCACTTTACACCCACAGAACTCCATTGGGTTCATCCTAGCAAAATCCCTCACCCTAGAGGCTAAAGTATGAGCGTTAGGAGCTTGGGCCCCTTGATGAATTTGGTTGGTCATTGCATGTGCAAACATAGTAATAGCATTCCGAAACTCAACTTCGGTAGCCCCTCCATCCTGAGGAGCTTGAGGAGCGGGGTAAGTCAATTGTCCCGCTAGTGCACGGGCCCTCCTTGGTCTCCCCCTTTGAAGCAGCATGATATAGAAGAGTAAAGAGCATTCGTTAGGGGTAAAAAGCCTTATCGTACAACTAAGGCATGATATAGACCATGAGGAAGTGAAACATTTCCTAAAATGTCTCATAGCCTCCCGTTCATGGTAGTGGTATCCCATTCATGGTAGTGTCGCGCTTCACAACCATGAATATGACTCTAATCAACATTGTGTGTTGGATTACGAGGACCATTAAAAACTAGTGCTTTGATACTGAGTTTTTCATGAACCAAACCTAGGGCCTAGATGTGACACGACGAATGGGAACCCAAACAAGCCTTTTAATATATCATATACAAATCCTTGGTCGCGAAAGCAAAATATATCAACAAGAGATATATAATTAAGGATAAAGGGACTAAGGGAAGTCTTTAATAGCCTAAATGATAGAATAGTCAAAGCTCAAGCATATTTACATCATTTGTCCAACAAGACCTCTAACATAGATTAGCCGAGGGACAAGACTCTTTTCGGCTCACCGTCATAGTGTCAAAATTCAGAATAAAGAGATAACAAAAGTAAGAGAGCCAAGCTAGGGTCCTCGAACTTGAGGACTCACCGAAAGCTTATCTTCGAGACGTCAAAAATAGCCACAGGGAGGATAATCATGAGGAGCTTTGGTCCCTACATGGTAACATCATGTAGGCATAGAGTATGCATTGGCATGTTTGAATGTACCAAGTATGTAGGATGCAATGCAACAAGAGATATGCAACATAGTCAAAGTTCATATACATAGGCAATGGGAAGTATAATGATAATATGGCATGCATGATCAATGTTTGAGGTAAAACATGCTTAATCATAATCTAGGAATGTAAACTCAATACGGGATATATGTATGCTCGAACCTTACACAAACATGCTTGATATGGGCCACATAGCCACCCACCCACCTTACGGAATAACATTTTTGGAGAGTATTACCAATGCACCTATCTTACGATGTAGTCTTTTCAGTAAGTAGTATAAGACGTCTCCTACATTACGATATAATCTTTTAGGTAGGAGCCATGATTTATTCTAGCTTACGATATAATCTTTTCGGTAGGAACCATGAATTATACCGTACGACATGGCCTTTTTGGTAGGTGGTATAGGACGTCTTTATCTTACAATATAGCCATTTCGGTAGGAGCCATGATTCATTTTACCATACGGCATGGACTTTTGGGTAGATCTTATAGAATGTCCATAACCTACGATGTAATCTTTTTTGTAGGAGTCATGAAAATAGCTCATGAAACTATCACATTCAATTATCATGAAAGAACTCCTCGTTTTCCCAAGAACACAACAAAACATGGAGGCCTAATAGTTCACTTGCTATGTCGTAGGTACTTTACATGAATAAAACACATGCATAAATTCCTTTAACTATCATAAGTCACTTGACTTGTAAACCATGCAATATATCATCAATAACTCAAGGATCCTTAATAAGACAATTTATCAAACACTTGGCAGGTGTGTAATGCTAGTTTAAAATCATGCAATTCAAGAGTTGAATCATGTGAGAAAACTCAATGAAAATTCACCCACCAACACTTTTTAACACCCTCATGCAAGATACATTTAAAATCCCCATCAAATAATATATCATAGATTCATAGCTCAAAACATGCTTAAACAGTCAACATTTTATAAAACCCCAACATAGCTTATCATGAAATGTTATACTAGAGATACACATAGATAATCCAACTTGGAAACATGTAATTTACATAAAAAAGAAGGTTGGGCAACATGGGTAAAAGGACCCAATGGTTGAAACCCATATACCTTGACTTTGTAGATTTCCTTGATGAAGATTTGAATGAGAACTTGAAGCTTGAATTGAAATCTTTGAGATCCAAAATGAGTTTTAGGACACTTGAATGAAATATTTGACTAGTTTTAGAGAGGGTTTTGGGAATGTTTTGAGTGATATGGAGTTGAAAAATGACTAAGTATAGGTATTTTTTCATGGAAGAGAGCTTAGGCCCAACACCCCAAAGCCTTTGGTAGAAATAGTGAAACTAGAAACAAAATACACATCTCCGCAATAGGTCTGCGTCGCGGAGATGTTGTGGACCATCACTGGAATTGCAAAGTTGGTGAAATTTATTTTTCTCTATGGGTCGTCTAAAATTTGGGTTATAGCTATTTCCCACTCAATTTTTGCCCCTAATAAAGACTATCTGTCAAATTTTTGATATCACGTATGAATCTTGAGACATATGAAAATTACGATTATGGGCATTTCTGAGGCACATTTTCGGGCACTTTTTGGGGTATTTTAGGTACTGGACGGATGTAGCAATGATATTGTTTAGTTGTACCATCAATGACTAATAGGAGATGGTTCTCGATTAGAGAAACTCCCAGATAGGTTTTATCTTGATAGTACTCTAATGTTGATGTGATGGTACGAGTCTTGATGGATGTTGATCTAATATTGTCTACTCCTAATCCTAAGCTGAGATTAGTACCTAATAAGTTGACGTCTTTCCATGTTATTCTGTCTACACTACTTACTTTTAACCGATGTTACATACCCTACATTACATATATTGACGCCATCTGGCGCTGCATCATTTCGTGATGCAGATTCAATAGTAAGAGGACTTCAACAGGCAATTTATTAAGGTTTAGAGACATCTGGCTTCAGAGACTTGGTAAGTCCTCCCCTGCATTCGAAGGATACTGTTTATCCCTTTTCTTATGTTTTGAGTTACCCTTTGAGCTTGTGGTAGCCATGGCCTGTCATGGTATATTCCTAGGCTGTAGACTTAGAGGCTTTATAGACATTGAGATGAAGGTTTGATGTTGGGGTCTATCCTCTTTCTTTCTAAATTGAGTTTTTCATAATCCTATCTTGTGCTATAGATGCTGACGACTAGTCTTGTGGCCCATGACCTATATTTGTTTATCTAGATGTGATGAGATAGAGTTTCCCACTATTACATAATTGTTGATTGTTATATCTTCTATTAATCTATTAATTGAACGAATGTAGTGAGGCCAGGTGGTTCGTTTGGGGCGTGACAGGTGATGGTTATCCTTGTCAATATTATGATGGACCCCACTTGAATGTGGAGTGTCATACTATTCTGAAGAGCAGGTTATGTGCACCTATCCAATCCTTTGAATGGAATATTTTTCATATATGTGGTGGTCGAAATGGTCATTGGGATAGTTGTCTGAATTGGTATCCCCCTCCCTTGAATCGTAATTGTTACTCTTCTATCGTTTGTGATGTGGGTAGGAGTAATGAAGCAGAGTATGCAGAACAAAATGATCAAATTTATTAAGCTATTGAAGCAAATAATAGAGCAACAAAAGAACTCAATAGCAACCAAAGAGATGACTCATTTACAGCTAATTTCAATAATAGAAACTCAACTCACAAAAATGGCAACGCATGTGGCAGAAATTAAGCCCAAATCAGAGAAAGATCAATTTTGCTCAAATGTTCATGATAGGGAGGCTCACTTGACCACGAAGGTTGTGGCATATGATTTCCAATCACCAATTGGTGATGTTGAGTAGAGTACACACGAGGATGTAAATAATACTATAGTTCATAAATTAGGACGTATTGGGCCTCATTCCTGTCATTTTTGTACTTTGTTATTGGATAGTTAAAAATTAATTGAGCTGTACAAGCCTTTGAAAGAGTGTAAGGAAGAGGAATAATATGTGTATATTCTCGAAATTGTTGAGCAAAAATCAGAAAATTACATTCCTCATTTAAGGGCCAAGAAGTGTAAGATGCGGTATCTATTACTTGGTTCCTTTACCTTTATACCACCGCCCCTTGAGCAAAGTAGAAAGATGGATGCAAAATTGCGGGTGAAATTCATATCTTCTAAGTGAAGAGGAAAATTGGTGGTAACTTGAGTCGTGTCGTGATGTTAAATCAGACGCTTATTGGGAGGCAACTCAATCTTAGTGTAGCTTTTTATTTTTATTGTTATTTTCTTTAGCGTCACGTTCTTTTCTTTTTATCTTGTGTGTTTTTTTCCCCACATTAGGGAAAATCTGAGTACCTAAAAATTTGAAGCAAAGGAGAAATTTGAGCTTAAGTATGTGGGCGTACGACCCTCGATGGATATTGAGAGCATATGCTTCTAGCTAGGGCTAAGGGCCTCGGGCTGTTTCCCTAACACTTGTTTTAAATTTAAATTGATGCTTTCAGGATATAGCATCTTTTCAACTGTGGGGTGAGAATTCTTCCAAATAAATTTTTTATGGTCGAGTATGCTTTAGGTTTGTCTAATATTCATAAAAAAAATGAAAAAAAGATTGAAAAATTGAAAACAAAAAAAAATTAAAATTTTTTAAAAAATTACCAAAAAAAATTATTTATTGATTTTCTTCCTCATTAATAGAAGCGCACTTCGCCCACCTCTTGGTTTTCTTTTTGGCTCTTTTCCCCCTTCGGGGGGGGGGGGGGGGGCCCCTTGGAACCGATTTTGAGGGGTTGGGGTTTTTCCTGTGGGAAGGGGGGTTAAAGTTTTTTTTTTTTTTTTTTTTTTTTTTTAA
>JAPFFP010046958.1:0-10651 GCA_026153255.1 Solanum medicagineum | reverse complement strand
TTGTTTCTGGTATAGATACATTTATGATTTGTGAAATTTTGATTTCTGATGAGTTTTATGTGCCCGTTCCAAGAGGGCTCAAATGGATGGTGGTGGATTGTCATGATCCAAGCCTAGAGCCTAACGCAACATGGTAAATGAGATTCCTAAAGGAATCTCAAACTAACCTCTTAGCATTCAATCAATAACTCAAGATATATCAAAGAAGAATACATGAGCTAAAGCATACACTTATCATTATCTCATATCATAAGGAGGGTCATAGCATAAGAGGAGACCATAACATAAGAGTAAAAAAGTTTGAAACTGGATCAGTACAAAGGTCTGAAGGATGCCTCTAACTCATAACATAAGATTTGAGCTCACATAGACCCTATCTTACCCTGAACATAATGAAAAGTTGTCCTCTAGAACATAGACATGACAAGAAAATAAGATAGAAGGTCATGTCCTCGAAGCATGAGCACTTATCCAATCCAGATTTTTAAAATATCTAGATCTAAACAAAAGGATGGATGTAAGATCACCTACACTTTCATTGTGATATAATGTAGGCATAGAGTATACATTAGTACATTTGACTAAGTATGTGGACATAATGTAATGAAGTCATATTAAAACCTGCATTGAAATGTTAGATGAGAAAGGGCATGTATATACAAAAGAGAAGTATATAGAAGAGATAATCATACCAGGATGCCATGAAATATTATGATGCATAAATGCTATAATACATAAACATATATGCACAAAGAAGCCATTTACATAACTTCACATAGTGAGTCCAAAAGTAACCATATATAAAACCCCATATAATGGGTCCAAGAGTAACCATATATGTAACCCCACATAGTGGGTCCAAGAGTAACTATATACACAATCCCACATAGTGGGTCCAAGAGTAACCATATATGTAACCCCACATAATGGGTCTAAGAGTAACCATATATAACCTCATGTAGTGGGTCCAAGGCCCTTCTATGCTAGGTCATCATCCACAGAATACATAGTATATACATGCATAGGATCATACTAGTTATAAGATTATAGTAAGTCATTTCATAGTTAACATTCTGCATATTTGGGATAAAAACCTAAATTGTAATTCAAAACATGCTTACATGCATAGGAATAATCTATTCATAACTTGTACATAATGGGGTATGCACATCCTTAGATGCTTATAGCCAAATCATAGTTATCACAGCGATCATAATCATGTCATAACCATACTTGTGTTGAAACCGTGTTCATAACCATAATTGATAACCAAATCAATATCAAAACCTCATGAAAAACCTTGTCCATTCATGCTCGTGACATGAGAAGTGAGAGTAAAGCATGGTTCATGAAACTTATACTTAAAACATGACAATCCGATAGAAACATGCATAATCCATGAAGAAATAAACATTCAAATCGTAGTTAAGGTTACCCATGCATGGAATGATAGTTTAAAGAAACATGCAAGTTCATACTTCATGGTAACCATGTAAATCATTTGAATAAGACTTAATTTATGTTTAAAGAATTATTTAGTAATGACCATATCATAATTCCATCAATTTGAAGTCTAAACATGAAAACCACACTTAGATCATACTTTAAAGTTCATGAAAGAGATGAAAGAGATCTTAGGCTCCAAGGTTAGACTGAAACAAAGGAAGAATCCTACATACCTTGCTTAGGAAGATGAACTTGAGATGAAATTAACTTAGTCTTGGAACCCCAATTTAATCCTAGCTTGAATCCTTGAAGATGGGACTTACAGAGTGTTTTCAAAGTTAGAATTTGAGAGACTACATGTTAGACTTGAATGAAGTATTAGGAATTTCATAAGGGATGACTTAGGAGTGTAAAGGAGCCAATAAAAGTCCCAAAAGGCCTTGGAATAGGGGAAAATTACCCAAAATACCTTAAAGAAATAAGGCCTAAAAATGGCAATAGTGCACTACACGGTACACTCTTCAGGTTATGGTGTACACCACCAGCCATACAGGAGTCCGTGGTGGTGCACTTAAGCCAAAAAATTAAGGGCCTTTTGAAGGGTCCCTCCACTAGGCACACCACAGGTCGTAGTTTGCACAATTGGCCATGGTGTGCTCTGTGATGCGCATATCCTATAGAAAGCCTCAATATGTTAAGGAACCAAGGCCACCTCCATGGTGCACTTCATGGTCCATAGAGTGATTCATGGGCCATGGAGTGCTTCGTGGAGGGCACCATTGGCCAAAAACCATCCGTAACCATTTCTCAAGCAATGTTATGACCTTATGAGGTTCTGGTCTTTACATAGATTGTCCCGCTAAATGGTTGGTGTCCATGGCAAATCCTAAGGTGGAAAAAAGCACATGAGCCAAGGGTTAACCAATACCTCTTATTCTAGGTTCAAGAAAGGAAAAAGGTCCAATCCTAAACCACAAGGAGGTTGGGGTGCACAAGCTTCTCCTAATTGTGCAAAGTGCGGAAGGTTGGCTCAAATACATGTTTCAAATATGGCAAGCCCATCCATCATGCAAGGGATTGTAGGAGTGGTGGTGCACAACCTCAATGCTAAGGTGGACAAGCTCAAGGTGCTCTAAGGGCCAATAGGTTCTATGCTTTACATACCCGCCAAGAAGTAGAAGAAACCCCGGTATGGTTACCCGTATGCTAAACATTTATGTAGAAGAAGCCCTAATGTGGTTACCTGTATGCTGAAAATTTATGATTTTGATGCATATGCATTGTTAGACCTAGGAGCAAATTTGTCCACTATAAACCCATTTTTCGCAAATAGATTCCATGCATGTCCCAAGGTCCTAGTTGAGCCCTTCGAGGTTTGACATTTGTAAGAGAGTCCTGTTGCACAAAGAGTCTATAAAGATTGTCCCATGTCCATTATGAATAAAGTTGTACCTTGTGACTTAGTAGATCTTTCTATGGTCGATTTTAATTTCATATGTGGGATGGATTGATTTCATGATTCTTACGCTTCTTTAGATTGTCTAACTTGTGGAGTCAAATTTCAATTCCCAAATGAGTCTACTTTTGAGTGGAAGGGTTGCAATTCTACATGTAAAGGTCGGTTTGTCTCCTAATTCAAGGCTCATAAAATATTTTTAAAGGGGTTTATTCATCATCTAGTCAGGGTTACAGATGTCACATCCAAGAGTACCCCTCTTGAGTTGGTCTCTATTGTACATGAGTTTTCGAAGAGTTTTCTAGTGTTCCTCCCGAAAGGAAAATAGACTTCAGGATAGATCTCATGCCCGATACTCAACCTATTTCAATCCCTATATACTAAATGTCCTTGGAGAAGTTAAAGGAACTAAATGAGGAATTGAAAGACTTAATAGAGAAAGGTTTTATTAGACCTAGTCGATCTCCATGGGGTGCACCAGTATTGTTTGTAAGGAAGAAAGATGGATCACTCCGAATGTGTATAGATTATCGACAACTTAACAAAGTGACCATGAAGAAAAAGTATCGCCTTCCAAGAATAGACAATTTATTTAATCAATTGCAAGGGGCTAGACATTTCTCGAAGATTGACCTTTGGTCCAAATATCACCTATTAAGCGTGAGAGAGTGTAACATTCCAAAGATGATTTTCTAGACAAGGTATGGACATTTTGAGTTTGTGGTGATGTTTTTTGGCTTAACCAATCCACCTACAATATTTATGGTTCTCATGAATAAGGTATTCAAACCCTACCTTGACATGCATGTCAAGGTGTTCATTGATGATATTTCGAACTATTTCCGGAGTGAAGAGGAGCATAATAAGCAATTAAGGATGGTGTCACAAAATTTGAGGAATGAGAAATTTTTTGCCAAATTCAACAAATGTAAGTTTTTGTTGAAAGTGGTTGTATTCTTGGGCATGTTATGTCGGGTGATGGTATTAAAGTTAATCCCATAAGATAGATGTAACACCTCTCACGCGCCTCGAAAAAGTACCCTATAATGTATTTCTTGGATATCATAAGATCCATGCATGATACTGCAAATCCGACTTTATATTCAGTTTAAGGGGGAAAAATTGTGTAGGAAAGGGGTGTCTTCGACTTTTAGATGAGTTGTAGAGAAAAATAATTCTTTGGGTGATTCAGGGCATAACCAGAAATATATGTGATCAGTCCACGTCATGGACTTGTCGCCCACTAGTGTAAGAATGGCCTAAACCCATTCCTGGGCCAAAATAGGGGAAAATTAAACTTTGCATGAAAATGTACTACTCTGTAACAAGTCCACGTCACGGACTTAATGCGTACTAGTTTAAAAAGTTCCTTAATTTCATGTTTTCACTTAAGGGCAATTGGGTTATAATCCAATACCTATATATATGGGAATACCTTGCTCTTTAGCCATTTTCAAGCCCTAAAACACTCAAAAATCCTCCCAAAAGTCCTCCTAATTCCTCATAATTCCCTCATCTAAATCCAAGATATCTCAAGAATTTACTTTGGATTTCAAGAACTCAATTGAAGCCTCAAGTCTTCATCAAACCTTTCTTCAAGAAAACTCAAAGATAAAGGTATGTGGGCTTCATTCATGGGATTTCTTCCACCCATGAAGTCAATCCTTCTTCTTTACCAAATTTCATGGATTTTAAGGTTGAATACTTTATGGGTAAATGTTACTCTACATTGTATACATGATTTAAGCTTTAAATTCTTCAAGTAATGATTCGATTATGCTTGAATACCATTGGGGTTTGATATTATGATGGATTTTATGATACTAGAGCCCTGCACCTTATGATTCCATGAAAGCTATGAAGAACTTATGAATTTTAGTTGAATTTCATGATACCCAAATTGGGGTTTTTACTACAATATTGGTGGGTTGACTTGAATGACTTTCAAATGAATTGATCTTACTTCTCCTATGTCTTATACTCTTGAATTTCATGATTTTAAGCATATGCCCACATATCCACCATGATTTGATGAAAGTTATGTGACAAATCTCTTAAATTGATAAAGGCCTTAGGGCAAGGCATATGAATTATGAATATTGAAAATGTTGAAGGGCTATTATGCATAATGGTTTGATGAGTTACTCTTATGATGCCACCATGAGTTATGAAATTATGTAAGTTGTGAATATGGATATGAATTGAGTATATCATGGGATTGTCGACCAAGCACTGAGAGGAACTTGGATGGTAGCCATTGTCCTATAACTATGTGCCACCACAGGGTATTGTGTGATATCTACCGAAAATGTCATAACATAAGTTAGATTACATTGTAATCCCTACCGAAAAGATTGTATCATAAGGTAAGGACATATCTTAATACTTACTGAAAAGACCATGTTGTAAGGTAAACATACCTTGTGACACCTATCGAAAAAGCTATGCCACAAGGTAAGGATATCTTGTGACACCCTCCAAAAAGGTCATGCTGTAAGGTAGAGGATATTTGAAAACATTCTTCAAATAGGTTATATCGTAAGGTGAGTGGATGGTTTACCATAGCAAAATAGACTACTCCTTTTTTTGTATGGAGTGAACACCTGGATTCCAAATAGTAGCTCACTTGGTCTTACTTGTCGGTTATGGTCCCTTCCCGCCTATATATGATATTTCACATGATTTAATTATAATTCGTGCACGTATTGGATAAAGCAATGATCATTCATGTCATATTGTGCTTATATTCAATCACTATTAATATGCATATTGTTTGATTGTGGATTATGCTCCCTTGTTGATAGTACCCCGCATACTTAGTACATTCTAAGTACTAACACATA
Source organism: Solanum medicagineum (assembly GCA_026153255.1). Classification (NCBI taxonomy): domain Eukaryota; kingdom Viridiplantae; phylum Streptophyta; class Magnoliopsida; order Solanales; family Solanaceae; genus Solanum; species Solanum medicagineum. The sequence goes on along the minus strand of JAPFFP010046958.1, from coordinate 4,906 downwards.
CTTTTTGCCTATATGATCTAACCATGTAACGATCAGAGCTCCTATCCATCCTCCTCCTCCACGTGGCTAGCCAGATCGTTTGAAGATTGTTATTGGTGAGTCCCCCACTCTGAGGACAATATCCATCTTACTTTCATGCTTTTGTTAAGACTTGACTATTTTTGGGTATATATGTAATGACCCTCCAGATCATTTATATGATTCTTATGTTATTACGTTGATTTGAGTAAGTGTATAGTGACCTTAGATCTATTAGGGTGATTATTGATTGGATTATTTGGGAGTTATTTGAATTTAATAGCTAATTAGAAAGTTATACCCATAAAATGAGTTGTCGGGTAAAGTCCTAGTAAACGATCCTGGAATGAAATTCTGATGATTCCATTAGCTCTAGAATGTTTGAATTAGTCTAGGAGTATGTCCGGTACAATTATACCATAAATTGCTAATTTAGCCGTCGGAATCGGTTAATAGTGCCTTAGGGAACCGTTCCCCATATGAAAATTTTGATAGCGGTTAGCTCCGTAATGTGAATTTTGGTCTGGGGCAACCCTTCATTTGATGCCAGGGACGTCCAAATGTGGTTTGACCCCTAGGGGCTTTTCGTTAAAAGTTGTTGATAAGTAGTGGGACCCACATTTTTTTGAAAGAAGCTCCTTTATAAATTTTGATCACACCGTTGGATCTGAAACATCGAAATCTACAGACCTATAAAGTTAGTTTGCAAAAATTGGAGTCTGAACGAGCCCAAAACAACAAAAATAGATTGAAGGAAGAATGAAAAGAGAGTGGGACACATGGTATATTTTTTGGGGGCATGTGGTGCAGCCAGGCGCTGCCATGTGGCAGAAATGTCTCAGCTAATGTGCATCTATTTTTATGTACATAAGTTCCAGGAAGTTCTATATATTATACATTCCTCTTAACTTTGTACTACGATTTAAAGCTCATTTTTACTCCAATTTGGGTGCTTCAAAAGGCTACGTGACTCAATTTTTTGCAAGGAAAGTTCTGCTGAAGTCGGATTCAGGATTTGACATGTATTTCGATATAAATCTTTGCTTTTTCTTTGTTGATAATCGGGAATGAGTAAAAGCTTTACAGTGCAATATCTCTGTCATTTCTTAACAAAATTAAGTGAAACTTGTGTCTAAATTGTTCTACGTGCTGAGAGGAATGTTGTAGTATGCTGGATATTCGCTGATTTTCTTCAGTAAAAGAATATTTTCCCTGTAAAGTTTTTAGCTGTCTTTTGGCATTTTTTTGGTCTTCTGTGGTCCATTTTGGGCTAAATTTTTTGTTATGAACTCGGGTGATGTGGGAATTATTTTATGAGGATTGGTTTAGTATTTTAAACATGGGCCTCGATTTTTCCCATTTTAATCTTAATTGATGTAATTTCACCCGTTTCTTGAGATTTTACGGTCAAACTAACCATAATGATCTTATGATTATGATTTGATAGCCAAGCAACATTAGAAGGCATTTCAAAGGGGAAAAGCTTGGTTGGGTGACTCGTAGAAAGAGACGTCAGATGTTAGGTAGGCTAGCCTTTCTCTAAACACTAGACTGAGTTGAAATGTTTGCATATTTGAGTTCGAATATGTAGGAGTATACTGTTTATGAATTGAGATGTGGAGTATATGTTGTTTATGGCTGGATGTGATCTCTGTGTTGTGTGTATATAATGTTATGGGATGGTAGTTGTTGTATTGAGGGTGGTGTCGGTTGTAGTTACTATATTACCTGAATTCTTACATTATGTGACTACAAAAGGGCATGAAAGGGGTTGGTTGGAGCTGTGAACATATGACAGGTATGTACACTAAGCTTAACTCTTGCTTGTATGTGTGTGGTTTGAGGCTACCAAAATTTACTAGCTATTGAGGTTGACCATGATTACATTTTACCCTGTGCGCTGAATCTAGTATCCATATCTGGTTGGTATGTATATGCATGATGTGGTTGCAGTTATCTATATCATTACAAAGTACTTTTGGTGGAATTTTCCTATTTGAACATGATTCTTTTTTCCCTGTGATTTATGTGATCATGTATACTGTGGTTATCTATTATGTACTTGTGCCACTGGTTAGTGATCGGAGAAACACACTATGCTTTGGGAATGATTGTAGTTGCCCTTCTAAGTGAGCTGTGTGATCTCTGATACGAGATGTGCTACTACTGAGCCACTAGTAGATTAGAGACAGGAGTGTGGCCCTGATAGAAAAGTGTAGGTTACGTCCTATGGGCTTCTTAGGCCATATATGAGGAGACACAAGATGTATGGGTTAGTACTGGGAACTAGCACCTTATTTTGAGAAGGGCACAATACCAGTGGGCTGACACATGGTTACCTTAGGTGAAATCCTTGATAGCAGTTAGGTTGCGATATGATTCTGGGTAGGTTACATCATTTTGATTATCTAACCTTTTGGGTCGTAGCTTAGCTTATATCGACGCTGCCTTTTGAGTTTCATTACATAGAAAAGAGGTTTGGTAAGGACCGAATATGAGCCCGAGCCTAGGATAGGCATGTGTACTGACTTGACGTGCACTTGTATGAGTGTGTATTGCTTGTTGCTGCAGAGATATATGGACTGGGAGACTGTGCATTGATTTTATGTGATACCATGCTTGATTACGAGCATACTACGATTTTGTTGGGCCTATCTATTAGGGGCACCTATGATATCCCTATTGTTATTACACTTTTATTTCCATTACCTTTGGTGGGCTAGATTGTAGCATGGTTGCCTGCTAAGCCTGATTCTATTCTGATTATTAAGGTCAACCATTGTTATACTGATGTTAGCCGCTAATCTGAGTTCCCTGCATACCTTGGGAATGAGTTGCATATTGTGACTTGGCTGAGATGATATGATTAGGGGATCCGGATCTGGTTATAGAGAGAGAGAGAGAGAGAGAGAGAGAGAGAGAGAGAAATTTCTCTGATGTTATACTTTGAGACCTAGATGACATACCTTGTTGTTTAAGTCTCTGATGGTCACATCCGAGTATCTAGACCCAAGTAACACTCCTTGTGGTCCTAGTCTTTGATGGTCTCATCTGAATGTCTGAGATCGCGGTGTTGATTCTAAAGGGGTCCGAGCTTTGGCAGTTCCTTTGGGCCTAGGGTCCCGTTGATTAGTATTCTGTGGGGCGGGCCCCATGATTAATACACTGATGATGAGACACTATTGATTATGATAGGGGAATTCTTTCTTCCACTGGGGATACGCCCTACCTTTATAATTATTGGCCCTGGCTAACTACCCAATTGGAGGCCAGGTTAGAAGACCCTGAAGTTAGAGTCCTTGGGTGATATCAAGGGTTTGAGTCCCTATGTAATACTCCTTCTAATGGGTCGAGGACCCTTTTACTGCTGTGATGTTGGGGGTCAGGGGCCTGATTGTTTACCTATGGATCCACTCACCTATTCACACCCTTATTGTGTGGGTGTGGCTTATGGGAGTTCGTGGGGTGTTCAAACTTAGATACTAGGGTTTCACACACATGTACAACTAGCCTTTGTTCTGATTATATGGAGAGTTGTATTCTATAATGGTTCCATGAGATTTTGTGATGGTTCTGAGGGATTTTGTAATTATTTGTTGGCATGATTATTATGCGCCGGGTGTAACTTCTATGCTTATGGGGGCCCAATTTTTGTATAGGCATGAATACTATGGTCTTGCACCCATGTATAACACTATGCCTCAGTGGGGGGCCGTTGTGGCATGAACCGATGCAATTTTTGTCAGTGGTATCAGTTTTTATCACTTGGGTTGGTTTAGTTGTTAGTGACACGTTCACTAAAAAAAATCCTTTTGTACTCGAAAGAAATTGCAAAATTCAAAAGATAAACGGGTAGAATCCCTATTTTTACATTGTTTCATTGGTGGTTTGAAGGTTTCCAAACATGTCTATGCCTTGATCTAAGTTCATTTTGCTACACTACTGCAGTTTTCTTTTCATTTGGGCTTTATATATGTTTACTGTTTCACTCGGTTGGCCGATGGTTCCTACTGGGGACTTTTCTAGTACTCAACTCTACCTTTGCATCTTCCCGTGGTGCAGGTCCAAGTATAGGTCGTGATAGCTAAATTGGGGAACTTTGAGAGTGTTTAGGTGACTTTTGATAAGCACCGGTAGTTCTGGCTTTTACACAGTCTCCTTCTTATTTAATGGTCATCCTTTGCATCCGAACATCAACCTTGTACAGTAGAGCTTGGTATTTGTAGATGCATTCCTAATTTTATAAATTGTTATGATTATCAGTATATGTATATGATATGCCCTCGTGTCTATTGTAGCTCTACATAGTTGACTTCTAGGTTATGGGTAGGTTTCGACGTATATGTTATTACTGCATCGATTTGGTTCGAACTAAGGAGCTAGGAAAAGTGCCCTTGGGTTGAAAATTGGGTTTCCTATAGATGGGACCTAGCAGGCGCCATCATAATCGGGACCGAGTCGTTACAAGGTGGTATCAAAGCTTAAGGTTTACTGGTCTCATCTGTACAAAGCTCGCATCTAGTAGAGTCATGTGGATAGTGCAGAGATGTTTGTGGCTTATCTCCAGGAGGCTACAAGATAATAAGGAACTTTTCTGTGTTGTTAATTCTATTATGCTTCTTGTTAATAGTTTTGTCATTTCTAAGAATTTTGCTCTATTTGTCCTTTTTCATGGATGTAGCATAGAGGCCAAACTCCCGGCAAGGGAGGTATTGCATCGTCAATCCCAGATACGTAGCAGCCCCCATAGTTTGTTAAGTAGAGGCTAGATGCCCTCAAGTTGTAACAGCCAGATAAAGAGGCTTACAAGCATTAAGAATGTAAAAGGGTCTTAGAAGTAGGGTTCATGATTAGTATTACACAGTGAGAGATGTTGTTGGGGATAAAG
>JAPFFP010046957.1:0-10651 GCA_026153255.1 Solanum medicagineum | reverse complement strand
AACTCCTTTAATTAAGCACCGTAACTTACTTACATTAAATTGCACAATATTTACAAAAATTTTCAAGTCGACAATTTTCCCCGATTAAATTAATTACGGGGTCTAACATAGATCATCCAGTAAAGGTCCATATCAGGCCCGCGACGTGATCCGGGCGTAGACCTTTAGACAACTCTGCACCCCTTTACTAAAATGGTCATAACTTTCTACTCCGAACTCTGATTAATGTGAAATTAGATGCGCTGGAAAACTAATTCAAATATCTTCAATTTGATATATTATGGGTCACTTAATTCATTATACTTTAGGAGACATTGTCATTTAAAGTTGACCCTTCTATCGACTCATACGAAAACTTAGTTGCTAGAAATTCTTTGGACATGGCTAGGTGTAAAAGATCCCTTATGGCTCTAAATCACATCTAATATACTTTAAGTACTTAGAAATTGATCCTAGCATGTACATACAACCTAAAAGTCACTGGTCCATCTAATTTTTATAAAATCTTACATTAGAACTCAAACACTAAGAAAGTTTTTAGCTTAACTTCATGCTAGAGGGTTCGTGTGACCTTAGATCATCTCCAATTCTATTTCCACATTAAAGAATTGACTTTGATATTTGTACTCAATTAAGAATCATTAACTAAAATCCTATATCATATGAAGGATAGCTTAGTCTTAGCTTTAAAAAAAATTGGGGTGTTACATCCTTTTTATTTAATATTGATATTTATGTATTTTTCTCAATTTTAAAAATATTTTTATTTTATTTTTATTTAAATTAATTGCTAAAAAATAAAATTACACACGATAATATTTAATTTGCATTCCCGTTGTAATTTTTGTTGTTGTTATATACTTGGTAATATTTAATTTGCATTAGTTATTTCACCTTCTGTTTTGTATAGAATAATATATAATTTTTTCTTATAACTTATGTATATATTTCTCTTTAGTTAAGTGAATTTCTAAATTATCAACCAAATGTCGTATTAAACTCATATTGTGAATAGCTTATTTCTAATGTACCTATTTTAGGCCGCATAAATTATACAAAAATTATTACATAAACAGTTTATTTCTTATAACAATCTTTAAAATATTTATTGGGAACGTGTTTTTGGATTTACTGTCTCTTTATATCTAGCTATGGAGTGATAGGGTCAGTGTCTAGTCACATCGAAGTTCAACTAACCCCTCTAAATTATCCTTTGATTTTTCCCCCCCTCTCCATTGGGCATTACATAAAAACTGACTCACGATTACCTATTTTGTTTTTATCTCTTGATGCATTAAATTGAAAAGTGAAATTGGATATAAATAAATAAATGTTAACAATCAAATATTTATTCATTTAAATTAAACAATAAGTAAATGGCTCTCACGCATTAGGAATAGCTACAACGCACCCATTAATTATGATGTCGTAAATAGTGTTTTAGATGAGCAATCAAAGATCGTAAATTATATCGTTCAATATAAAATTCATTCCATAACACTAATAATTAAACTATAAAACAATGTTAAAGGAGAAAAAACTATATAAAAGGAATAATATATAACTAAATAGTGAGATGACCTGGATAATATATTACACACGCAAAAAGAAAAAATTACACATGATAATATTTAATTTGTATTTCTTTTATGATTTTTATCATGTATACTTGGTAATATTTAATTTGAAAGGTTAAGAGTTTTTCAAGGAGTTGTAATACTTTTGAAAAGTTGTGAGAAGGATTGTAGGTTTTTCGAAGGATTGTTACTTTTTTTAATGTGAATATTGTGTAATGATAAATTATAATTAAGTAAATAAATAATTCAAATCGACAAAAATTGTTAAACTCATCAAATAAGAAATGCAAATAAAGCAATCTCAAGCCACTCAAATTTTATCTTCCCAAGGGCCACCTTGAGCCACTCAAAATTTATCTTCCCAAGGGTCACCTTGAGCCACTCAATATTTATCTTCCCAAATATACCTTCACTACATCAATATTTGTCTTCCTAGAGAGACATTCTGTAACACCCCACGAAATTTCTAAAATGCCCCTAGAATGTAATCGGGCGTATAAAGCATCTTCTCAAGCTCGGATGGAAAATTCGAGAACAAATTTGCGATCAGCATGAAATATTGGGTAAGAAAGTGATCTCGACCCGATTTTAGAGCAATTGGATCAAAAAATAATTTTTCGATCCAAAAACCAAAAGAGTGAGGGAACGCGTTGGGCCGCGACGTGGACCTATCCCAGACCCACACTTATGTTTTTTTTTTCAATTTTTTTGATGGGAATTGGAAAAATAGATCTGAACGTGATTTACAAAAAATTACACATAAAACACCTTTGATAAATGCGATTTATATGTATTTTTATAGAAAACTAATTTTTCAGCACATTTTGAGTTTCTAGTCAAAAGTTGTACTGGTGCGCGGACAGGGTATTTCAAAGTTGAAACCTTTTCTTTTATTTTGAGGGGTATTCTAGACTTTTTCTCACCCCTCCTAGACTTAATTCACGACTAATATAAGTCTTTTTTGGCCTAAAAAGGGTTTCAAAACCTATCTTAAAATTCCTTACGCAAAAACTAAGTAGAAACTTTGAGCGAAGAACAGAAGAAAGAGCCAGGGTTTCTTGAGAAATTGAATGTCAAACTCCATACAAGACATGTAAGGTTGTCCACAACATGAAATTGTTCTCCCATGTGCGCCTTTGATTGTAGAGAATGAATGGATGAAGGTGATGGGTTCGGTCTGCATAACTTTTTGAATGTTTTTAATGAAACTATTTTACTGCACCTATATTATCTTGAAGTGATGATCATCATAACTAAATTACTTGCTTAAATGGTTTAAATTGCATTATCTATTTGATTACATACATTCTACATGATTTCTTGGTTAAAAAGTATAATAATGGAACTAGGGGTGAATGTCTAGAGCCTTGATCACATGGGTGTGCTTGATTTTTGTGGTCTATGTCCTAAATTGAATGTGTTAAGGGTTGATATTGATGAAATTGATACCCTCAGAGCCTAAAAAGGGTTGAATGTAATCTTAATGGGATATCCCTAATTCCTTAACTTGATAAATGATGAATGAACAGATGTCGTAGTCCAAAAGAGACTAAATGATGACAAAGCTTGATGTTAATATTTTTTAGCATATTGAGTCTATGGGAGAAGTATCGAATACCGAAATGGGTAAGAGTGAGTCTTGCTCGCACTCATAACTACGTGGCCAACGTAGGTGAGGATTGAACCGTGAGAAAGTGGATGCTTCCTTAGTTCCACAAGAGGACTTAATGTTATTTCTATTCTGGATCCAATAATGCACGCCCTCTACCCCGGCAAGGTGTTGGGTGGATGCGGCAACAACATCGGTTCGTTGTATCATCACCGACTCATAGGTGATGGTTGTAGGTCCTAGAAACTCCAATATAGGTTCCCTCTTGATAGTACTCAGATATTGATGTGATGGCATGGGTCTTGACTGATGTTAAATGTGATAGTATCTATTCCTTGTTCTGAGATGAGATAAAGACTTGATGAGCTAATGTTTCCATGTTATCCTATTTATTTCGCTTAATTTTAGCTCGTTTACATATCGTACATTGCATGTACTGATGCCACTCAGGTACCGCATCATTTTATAATACAGATTCAGTAGACAAAAGATTTCAACAGGCAAATTGTTGAAGTCCAAACTTCCAGCTCCTGAAATTTGGTGAGCCCTCCCCCGCATTCAGAGGATGTCTTTTATTTCTTTTCTTTATGATTCAAGTCGTTCTGAGTTTTTGGTAGCCATGGCCTGTCATGGTACCTCCTTAGATTTTTAGCTATGGAGGCTTCATAGACATAGAGAGAAAATAGGTTGATGTTGGGTTCTTTCCCCCTTTTTCCTTTCTAAACTGAGTTTTCTTTACATTTTATGACATTTGATAGATACTGATGACTAGATCTATGGCCTATGGCCCATGTTTCTTGTATGGAAATATGATAGGATTGTGTGCCCGCTGATATGCATTTTTACATCTTCCACTAATTTTAATGAAAGAACGAATGTAATGAGGCCAGGTGGTTTTCTTGAGGACTAGCAATAGACTCTGAGTGCCAGTTACGCCTAAGGTATCTCCCGGGGCATGACAAACTTAGTATCAGAGCAGGAGTTCAAGTGCCCTAAGGAGTCTTTGAAGTCGTGTCTAGTAGAGTCTTGTTTATGTGTGTTGTCGATCACATTTCATAAATAGGACGCTATAGGACATTAGGAATTGTCTCACTTCTTTCTTATTCCAAATTCGCGCGATAGATTTAAACTCTACAAAAGCTCTCTTCTAATTCATGCACTACTCTAAATCTTTCGACTATGCATCATTCACATGGTGATAGAGATAGTAATGTTCAAACTATTACTGATGAGATCCCCCAGAAGAAGTAATCAGAATGGTAGAGAGACTGCACCAGACTCGAGTGAAGTTGACTAGTGTGCTATGTTGATTAGTAGAAAGAGTGCACTATTGCTCATATGAATCATGCATTTGAGTTAGCTCAAGAGGTACCTAGACCCTTTTTCTTCAAAACTTGCTCCCGATGTTACCCATGAGAGAGAAACTTATGTCTCTAAAGAGAGTAATGTTACCACCTAAGGGTGAGATGTGAGGTCTTATAAACCTTGAGTAGAATTGAATCATTCTAGAGTTAGAAGGATGGTGATGGAAAGAAAAGGATGAGATAGCAAGAGTCATGGTTAATTGAGGCTTGTAGTTAGAGTTTTGTACCAATTAGGTAAGTAATGAGACGACAAGTCGATTGCCATAGGATTGATGAGAAAGTGATGAGTACCATATGCTTGTTATGGTGAGGTATAGAGAGAGAGAGAGAGAGAGAGAGAGAGAGAGAATTAGTTTTAGGATGTGATAGAGCATACCCAAACTAGAAGGAAGTTTATGCTGATGTGTTGTGCTATTCATACTATTGAGGGTGAAACATAGATCTTGAATGGGGGGAAACAGAGCACCTTTGAAGTGGTAGATCAAAACTAGGCTTATGAATTTTAAGTGAGAGTTCATGAGCTTTATTGAGTTATGAGCCTTAGTCAGATAAAGAGATATGACTGAATAGGTGAGTGATACTGATTTATAAGGAAAGTGATGCTATGGGCCAAGTACAAATGCCCTTTAGGTAAGACGAGTGAAATGAGGATAGCTCAATAGATAATAAGAGACTTGAGATGTGTACCCATGATTGTGTAAAGATGTGTGAAGCTCTAAGCCATGACTGCTATAAGAATCTAGATAGTACATTTGAGTTATCACTGTGGAGTATGCTGATGTAAGTGATCTTTGTTGTCACAAGTAGCTAAGTCGCTTGGGGCTTATGCATAGATGATGATAAGTTTGCCAGTATAGTCTATCATGTACAAAGGAGTTGATGGGGGGTACAAGAGTTGGGGGTCTGCAGGAAAAAGAAGAGGTTAGATTGTAAGAGGTGTGGGAAGTGATTATGTGTGCCAATAAGGTTAGACAGTATAGAGAGAGATTTCCATAGAGACAAGAGTAAGCTAAGAGTGGTATCTTTGAAGAGAGTCTTAATGGCTAATTTATTTGATGCGACTATAGTCTGATAGAAGAGCTTAAGATGCCTATTATTGTGAATAGTGATTCCTCGCTCGTGTGGAGGTATATGCTTACAGCCTAGCAGAGGAAATTGATTTCCAAAGTTAGGGAGAGGACCTTGAGAGCTAAGGGGGAGATGACGAAGTGGTAAACTAGAGTAGATTTTGAGTCTTTGATAGTGATGGGCTAATCAAGATAAGATATAAACTCTTTTCCATCTCATACGATCTTTACCATTCAGTTGAGGTGATACTCTATTCCCTTCTGGTGTATGATTGTCATACCTATGGCCTAGTACCATACACCTCATGTTGATCCCTATTCATGTTGAGTTTTGAGAATGAGAAATGATGAATTCATTCATTAATCTTGATCTTACTCCATGAATCCAAGAGTTTCTAGTCCTATGTTGTAGGAGATATGACCTTATTTTTACACTATGTATAGTTCTGTGAACTCAGAATAAGTCTTGATAGACGAGAGAGATTGTAATCTATGAATTTTCTTAAATAAGATTTCTCGACTGAATTGTGCTAATGATCTTTCATTCCAAGCTCTTTGAGTAATTCAGCTTTCCGGCCTTGATAGAAGTGATGATGATAGTAGGCGAGTTATGGGTGAAGGGAGAGAATGAGTGCTCCAGCATTGTGATAATGGATTTGAGTTTCTATCTTTGAGTTGATGTTCCTTTTAAGCCTCTGCGTACTTGAGTATGAAGGTCCTTGATAGTATTTGTGCCTAATAATGATGTTGGAGATAAAGTTTAAACTCTAGATATTGTGTTCGAAGTCTATCCTTGAGAATGTGTATTCGAGTATCTATTGTTTGAGTTCTTGATGATATTCATGCTTATTTTGCATGGAGAGCCAGTCGTTTGAGGTTCACCACAGGAGAAGATGATGAGTTCATCTAGGTTCAAATAGTGATGTTCATGTAGTAGACTGAGGGTAAGGGTAGATAAGGAGGAGTGAGTGTATCGTTACTATGATATTTGGTGTTAAACATGTGTCTTGTAGGGATAGAGATAGGAAGGAGGAAAGAGATAAAACCTTATAATAAGTAGTAGGTAGGTAAGAGTATGTTGGTGTGACTCTGAGTGAGAACTCATTGAATGGTGGAGGTAAAAGTGCTAAGTAGTCTTGAAAATTCTAAGGTATAGTTGAAGTGGTCAGAGTGATAGGCTTGAATTCGTGGTTGTTATTATTCTAGTATCGATGATAGACTAGTGAAGATTTCGTAATAAGAGCTCAAGGAAGAGTAGTGAAGTAGTTAAGAGGACTAGTGATCTTTTAATGGAAGCCACTGTGGAAGTTTAGAGCTGAGTATTGAGGATTAGCCTTGTAGGAATATGATCATCTTGTGAATAACACCTTGAGCCTTACAAGTAGGCTTGAATGAAAGAGGAGGAGGTGGTTAGATGGAAATTTTAGTAAGAGCTATAAGCCTAAGTTGAGAGAGTAGAGTGACATGAAAAGGAGGACAATTGAGATGAGGTGCTAAGCTTGAGAGTTGTACCTAGAGTCTTATGTTTCGATGGTCCCATTCTCCATTAGAGTTGATGGCTTCCTGCTGGAGTTCGAAATTCGAGGTGTTCAAATTATTCGAATTGACTGAGTTGCGACTTTCCATTCGTGCTTGATGGTGAAAAGACTAAAAGAGTATCTCTACTCTTGATTGGAACCGATTTTTCTATTGTAAGTGACTTGTGACTGTCCAGATTGGTTGATTGAGTATTGAAAGGAGTCTAGATTATTATTCGTTCCCGACAATAAGAATGTTGAAGGTAATGTCCTTACCCTTAACTAAATTGATTGTCTTTTCTTGAGTGGGTTGTCTATTCTTGAGTAAGAATAAGGATTGTTGATAGTGATGAGGAGTCGAAAGCTTGATTGACTGATGGGAGTGTCAAGATGAATTTTGAGTCTATTCGTGCCTTGATATCCACCTTTACACATCATTCGAGGACGAATGATCCCAAGGGGGAGATGTGTAACACCCTATAAAATTTCCAAAATGTCCCTAGAACGTAAATGTGTGCATAACACATTTTTCCAAGCTCGGATGGAAAATTCGAGACCAGATTTGCGATCAGCACAAAAAACTGGGTGGAAAAGTGGTCTCGATCCAATTTTGGAGCAACCGGATCGAAAAATATTTTTTTGATCCAAAAATCAAAATAGTGAGGGTATGCATTGGAGCCTCGACGCGGACCTATCGCGGACCCACACTTTTTTTTAAAAATGTTTTCGAGGAAAATTGGAAAAATCGATTAGAAAGCAATTTACCAAAAATTACACATAAAACACATTTAATGAATGCGATTTATATGTATTTTTTATAGAAAATAAGTTTTTCAGCACATTTTGAGTTTTCAATCAAAACTTGTATTGGTGCGCGCCCAGTCCGCGTCACGGATTGGATATTTTGAAGTTGAAACTTTTTCTTTTCTTTTGAGGGGCATTCTAGACTTTTCCCCACCCCTCCTAGACTTAATCCATGACCAATATAAGTCATTTTTGGCCTAAAATGAGTTTCAAAACATATCTTAAAATCCTGTTCGCAAAAACAAAGTAGAAACCTTGAGTGAAAAAGAGGAGAAAGAGCTAGGGTTTAAAGGATTGAGGCTAACTTCTTGAAAAATTGAGTGTCAACTCCATACCAGATATGTAAGGCTATCCACAACATGGGATTTTTCTCCCATGTGCACCTTTTATTGAAGAGAATGAATGGTTGAAGGTGATGAGTTCGATCTGCATAACGTTTTGAATATTTTTATTGAAACTATATCACTCCATCTATATTATCTTGAAGTGATGATCATCATAACTAAATTACTTGCTTAAATGATTTAAATTGCATTATCCATTTGATTATATATATTTTACAAGATTTCTTGGTTAAAGAGTATAAGAATGGAATTAGAGGTGAATGTCTAGAGCCTTAATCACATAGGTATGCTTGTTTGTTATGGTCTGGGTCCTGAATTGAATGTGTTAAGGGTTGATGTTGATGAAATTAATACCCTTAGAGCCTAAAATGGGTTGAATGTAATCTTAACAGGATAGTCCCAATTCCTTGACTTGATGAATGATGAATGAACAGATGTTCTAGTCAAAAAGAGACTAAATGATGACAAAGCTTGATGTTATATGTATGAGCATATTGAGTCTATGACAGAAGTATCGAATACCAAAATGGGTAAAAGTGAGTCCCGCTCATACTCATAACTATGTGGCCAACATAGGTGAGGATTAAACCATGAGAAAATAGATGTTTCCTTAGTCCCATAAGAGGACTTAATGTTATTTCTATTCTAGATCCAATAATGCATGCCCTCTACCTCGGCAAGGTGTTCGGCAGATGTGGCAATGACATTGATTTGTTGTATCATCACCTGCTCATAGGTGATGGTTTGTAGGTTTGAAAAACTCCCATGTAGGTTCCTTCTTGATAGTACTTAGATGTTGATGTGCTGGCATGGGTCTTGACAGATGTTAAATGTGATAGTATCTATTCCTTGTTCTGAGATGAGAAGAAGACTTGATGAGCTAATGCTTCCATTTTATGCTATTTATTTCGCTTACTTTTAGCCCATTTACATACCGTACATTTCACATACTGATGCGACTCTGGCACTGCATCATTTTATGATAGAAATTCAGTAGACAACAGATTTCAGCAGGCGAATCATTGAGGTCCAAACTTCCAGCTCCTGAAATTCGGTAAGCCCTCTCCTGCATTCGAAGGATGTCTTTTATTTCTTTTTTTTGTTGATTCAAGTTGTTCTGAGTTTGTGGCAGCCATGGCCTATCACGATACCTTCTTAGATTTTTTCCTGTAGAGGCTTCAAAGACATAAGAGATAATGGGCTGATCTTGGGGTTCTTTTCCCCTTTTTCCTTTTCTAAATTGAGTTTTCTTTACATTCTATGACGTTTGATAGATATTGATGACTAGCTCTGTGGGCTATGACCTATATTTCTTTGATGGAAATGTGATAGGATATAGTGCCCATTGATATGCATTTTTATGTCTTTTGCTAATTTTAATGAAAGAACGAATGTAATAAGGCCAGGTGGTTCACTTGGGGACTAGTAATAGTCTCTGAGTGCCAGTTATGCCTAGGGTACCCTCCCGGGACGTGACACATTCATTTTTAAAAAATATAACTAAATTAAAACAAATGAAATTTCATATTTTAAATTTAAGTTTCGGCGTATGAATAAGAGTGTAAGAACAATCAAACATATATATTGGTTGCCCGGGCTGCATCTACTAGTGAATTACTAATGTTAAAATAGAAAATGTAATATGACATCCTTTTAACTTTAGTATTGATATTTATGTACTTTTCTCTATTTTAGAAATATTTTTAATTAAAGTAATTACTAAAAACTATAACTACACATGATAATATTTAATTTGCATTCCCATTATGATTTTATCATGTATGTTGTCACACCCTAAAGTCCGGTTAGGGCGGACTGGCACCCGTTGCCGATAAGGCTCGGGAGAACCAATCTATATCTATACGCTTTGCATACATATTATAAGTAATATCTATGTTTGGCATGCTTCTAAGGAGACAAACAGTATTAACAAGCTAAAAGGAGATGAGTATAGCTAGCCGTTGGGGCCACGGTGTCTAAAGTACAAGACATAACCACACATTAGTTTACACAGTCTACAAAGCCTCTAACAAGAGTATCTGCAAATATTCGGGACAGGCCCCGTTTGAATTAACTAGATAATGCAAACATATAAATTCTAAACACATACAAAGGTCCAAAGCAACCTGGAGCTGGGCAACTGCAGCTGAATGTTCCGTACTCTACTGGGGAGATCTATTAGCACCTGTACCTGCAGCATGAAATGAAGGTCCTCCGAAAGGGACTCAGTATGAGATAATGTACTGAATATGTAAGGCAGCAAATATTAAATATGAAAGAATAACTCAAATCAAATCATGCACTGGTGTGAAATAAGTGACCACCTTTGGATATACTTTGGAATCGTATACTTTATGTTCTTTATATTG
>JAPFFP010046956.1:0-10651 GCA_026153255.1 Solanum medicagineum | reverse complement strand
GAAACTCTGCCGAAATTTCGGTAGATTTCGTATACATAAGGATGGAATTTGGGGGTTGAACGTTGGTCTAGGTGTCCGATCGACACCAGTCATGGCCCCGGGGTTGGGTCCTGACATCCTTCGTCCTTAATCAGAAGTATCATGTTCGAGTCTTAGACATAACTTATTCTTGCTGGGAAGCATTTTACTCCTAATTTGGCACTTTGTATCATCCAAATTTAATTGAATTCCAATAATAATACTAGATACCAATTGAGCAAAAAATCTTCTTATTTTTCTACTTATAATACTCAGGAATTTTACAAAAGAATTTAATGAGCTTAAACAACAACAACAACATTACCCCAATACCTCAAAGGCTCCCGCTCATTGCGGGGTAAGGGGGGGTCGGATGTACGCAGCCTAACCCCTATGTTTAAAAACATAGCGCGACTATTTCCGGATGACCCATGATGAGCGTCGAAAGTTGCATTGACTAACTGCTACTTCACAATTGAAAGATGCGCAGACAGTTTAAAGAGCCATTTTGCTTTATTCCCATCATACCCCAAAGCCAAAAAATAGTGAATCTTTGGCTCCATCCAAGATTGATGGAAAAGAATGAGCTTAAAGATTATGAATATTAGGCTCATCAATTCTCCATCTTTTAGTGGAGAGCCCCTTAATCTCCTCGATGCAAAAAAGAATATTCAGTTTTTATCTATCTTATGTTCCCCATATATACAATAAATTTTTATTTGTACTTTATATTCTTTTTCCTGTGCTTTCAATTTGGATTCATTTAAGGTTGATAATGCTAAAATTTTTTTGAAGAGAATGATTATTTATCAATCTGATAAAGTTGTTGACTATTTTCACTTGTAGTACATGAGGATACATTTTTTTTTTCTTATGTCTTCAAACTAAAATATTTGGCTATTAACATCTTAAAAAGAATGGTACAAAATAAGAATCTGGGAGAATTAAATAGCAATAGAAGTTTTTAGCATAGTAATTTTGAAATTTAATGAGAAGGATATACCATTAATTTTCATCATAGAGCTATTTTCATATGCTCTTGGTTTAATATTTGTGCATTGTCTTTATAGTTTCATGATTTTTATTTATTTTTGTTATTAGTGATGATAATTATGGTTTAAATTTATATAGAATGTTGACACAGATGTCAGAGTTTTATTGTGTTATTGTTTTACTGAGGTTTCAAAAATAACTACTTTATTAAAACCTTATTATAATGAACTAATGAAGACATCCGTGTTTTCTAATGTTAAAGTTTTTTCTGTCCAAAATAAAAATATATTCATTCTAATTTCATTTTTCTAGGTTTATTTTTAAAATTTCTTTTTAGCGCATCTCAAAAGGTAAACACGAGTTAGCAATCACTAACTCAAAGGCTTTGGCAAAATCCAAGAGAGACGTCCCACTACCATTCCTCTCCCCAAAGCCAAAGCCTCCATGAACACCGTCAAACCCGCTAGTGGTTGCCCCAATATGCCCATTAAAGTCACCCCCAATGAAAATGTTTTCCTTCTCCGGAATGCCTCGCACAACCTCATCCAGATCCTCCCAAAAGAGCCTGTTCAACACCACCTAATGGCATATTAAATGTGATAACTCATTATTATAGAATTTATCATTCTTCTAGATCAAAGAATTTCAATAAAATAATTATATTCACTCGATATCTAGTATTTCATTGAATCCTCGAGTAACTCGAAAAGGCAGAGACACTTCCAAACAAGATTTTTCATACCCAAGGATCGAACACGAGAGCTCTGATTAACGATAGATGGATCACATACGTTCCACCATAAATTTTATTATACTAACATTAACTTTATTTTATTAGATTGTTTATCATTTAATATTTCTATAGATTTTGGGGTTGGTGCGATTTTTTAAAATTTCATGGTAAATTTCAAGTCACCTTTGCAAATATATCTAATTGATTTTACTTTCTCCAAATATTTGTTAATATCATAGATTTATCTTGTGTATTCTATCAACAAAAGTTATGGTGGTGTATAAATTAGTATTCCTTCATCCTTAATCAGAAGTGGCATGTTCTAGTCTTAGACATAAGTTATTCTTGCTAGGAAGCATTTTACTCCTAGTTTGGCACTATGTATCATCCAAATTTAATTGAATTCTAATAATAGCACTAGATACCAAGTGAGGAAAAAATCTTCTTCTTTTTATACTTATAATAATGAGGCATTTTACAAAAGAATTTAAGAATGAGCTTAAAGATTATGAATATTAGGCTCATCAATCCTCCATCTTTTAGTTGAGAGCTCATTAATCTCCTTGTAAAGAATATTCAGTTTTTATCTATCTTATGTTCTTCACATATTAAATATATCTTTATTTGTACTTTATATTCTTTTTCCTGTGCTTTCAATTTGGATTACTGTTAAGGTTGATAACGCTAAAATTTTTTGAAGAGAATGATTATTTGTCAATCTAATAAATTTGTTGACAATTTTCACCTGTAGTATATGAGGATGCTTTTTTTTTCTTTTGGCTTCAAACTAAAATATTGGGCTATTAACATCTTAAATAGAATGGTACAAAATAAGAATCTGGGGAAGGAAATAGCAATAGAAGTTTTTAGCATAGTAATTTTGAAATTTAATGAGAACGACAACCCATTAATTTTCATTATAGATCTATTTTCATATGTTCTTGATTTAATATTTGTGCATTGTCCTTGTAGTTTCATGAATTTTTTTTATCTTTGTTGTTAGTGTAATAATTGTGATTGAAATGGAACTTATATAGAATGTTGATACGGATGTCAGAGTTTTATTGTGTTATTGTTTTACTTAGCTTTCTAGAATAATTACTTTATTAAAACCTTATTATAATGAACTAATGAAGATATCCGTTTTTTCGATTTTGAAAATTCTTTGTGGCCAAAATAAATTATATTCATTCTAATATCATTTCTAAGTTTATTTTTAAAGTTTCTTTTTACCGCATCTTAAAAGGTAAAAATCAACACCACCTAATGGCGTATTAAATGTGATAACTCATGATTATAGAACTATCATTCTTCTAGATTAAAGAATTTCAATAAAATAATTATATTCACTTGATATCTAGTATTTCGTTGAATCCTCGAGTAATTCGAATAGGCAGAGACACTTCCTAAAAAGATTTTTTCATACCAAAGGCTCGAACACGAGACCTCTAATTAAGGATGGATGGATCATATACGTTCCACCATAAATTTTATTATACTTACATTAACTTTATTTAATTAGATAGTCTAACATTTAATATTTCTATAGATTTTGGGGTGTTTGCAATTTTTAACAATTTCTTTGACGATGTTTTAGATTTATGACATGGTAAATTTGATGTCACCTATGTAAATTTATCTAATTGATTTTACTTTCTCCAAATATTTGTTAATATCATAGATTTATCTTGTATATTCTACCAACAAAAGTTATGGTGGACTATAAATTAGTATTCCTTCATCCTTAATCAGAAGTGTCATGTTCGAGTCTTAGACATAACTTATTCTTGCTAGGAAGCATTTACTCCTAATTTGGCACTTTGTATCGTCCAATTTTAATTGAATTACTATAATAATACTAGATACCAAGTGAGGAAAAAATCTTCTTCTTTTTGTACTTATAATAATCAGGACTTTTACAAAAGAATTTAAGAATAAGCTTAAAGATTGTGAATATTAGGCTCATCAATCATCCATCTTTTAGTGGAGAGCCCCTTAATCTCCTTGATGTAAAGAATATTCAATTTTCTCTATCTTATGTTTTCCACATATAAAATATATCTCTATTTGTACTTTATTTTCTTTTTCCAGTGCTTTCGATTTAGATTCATTTAAGGTTGATAATGCTAAAATTTTTTGAAGAGAATGATTGTATTTCAATCTGATAAATTTCTCGACTGTTTTCACTTGTAGTTTATGAGGATTTTTTTTTCTTATCGCTTCAAACTAAAATATTGGGCTATTAACAACTTAAATAGAATGGTACAGAATAAGAATCTGGGAGAAATAAATAGCAATAGAAGTTTTTAGCATAGTAATTTTGAAATTTAATGAGGACAACTCGGTAATTTTCATCATAGAGCTATTTTCAATTATTCTTAGTTTAATATTTGTGCATTGTCTTTGTAGTTTCATTTTATTTATTTTTGTTATTAGTGATGATAATTATGGTTAAAATTGAACTTATATAGAATGTTGATATGGATATCAGAGTTTTATTGTGTTTTTGTTTTACTGAGCTTTCTAGAATAACTACTTTATTAAAACCTTATTATAATGAACTAATGAAGATATCAACTATTTCTAATTTTAAAATTTTTGCTGCACAAAATAAATTATATTCATTCTAATGTCATTTCTAAGTTTACTTTTAAAATTTCTTTTTAGCACATCTTAAAAGGTAAAAAATCAACACCAGGCATATTAAATGTGATAACTCATTATTATAGAATTTATCATTCTTCTAGATTAAATAATTTCAGTAAAATAATTATATTCACTCGGTATCTAGTATTTCATTGAATCCTCGAGTAATTCGAATAGGTAGAGACACTTCCTAACAAGATTTTTTCATATCCAAGGCTCGAACACGAGACCTCTGATTAAGGATAGATGGATCATATACGTTCCACCATAAATTTTATTATACTAACATTAACTTTATTTAATTAGATAGTCTATCATTTAATATTTCTACAGATTTTGGGGTACGTGCGATTTTTAAAAATTTCTTTGACGATGTTCTAGATTTATGACATGTAAATTTGATGTCACCTATGTAAAATTGATTTTACTTTCTCCTAATATTTGTCAATATCATAGATTTATCTTGTGTATTCTACCAACAAAAGTTATAGTGGAGTATAAGTTAGTATTCTTTCATCCTTAATCAGAAGTGTCATGCTCGAGTCTTAGACATAACTTATTCTTGCTAGGAAGCATTTTACTCCTAATTTGGTACTTTGTATCATCCAAATTTAATTGAATTCCAATAATAATAATAGATACCAAGTGAGGAAAAAAATCTTCTTTTTGAACTTACAATAATCAGGCATTTTACAAAAGAATTTAAAATTGAGCTTAAAAATTATGAATATTAGGCTCATCAATCCTCCATCTTTTAGTGGAGAGCCCCTTAATCTCCTTGATATAAAGAATATTCAGTTTGTATCTATCTTATGTTCTCAACATATAAAATATATCTTTATCTGTACTTTATATTCTTTTTCCTGTACTTTCAATTTAGATTCATTTAAGGTTGATAATGCTAAAATTTTTTGAAGAGAATGATTATTTATTAATTTGATAAATTTGTTGACTATTTTCACTTATAATATATGAGGATGCTTTTTTTCTTATGGCTTTAAACTAAAATATTGGGCTATTAACAGCTTAAATAGAATGGTACAGAATAAGAATCTGGGAGAAGTAACGAGCAATAGGAGTTGTTAGCATAGTAATTTTGAAATTTAATGAGAAGGACAACTCATTAATTTTCATCATAGAGCTATTTTCATATGTCCGTGATATTATATTTGTGCATTGTCTTTGTAGTTTCATTAATTTTATTTATTTTTGTCATTAGTGATGATATTTATGCTTGAAATTGAACTTATATAGAATGTTGATACGGATATCAAAGTTTTATTGTGTTTTTTTAAATTGAGCTTTCTAGAATAACTACTTTATTAAAACCTTATTATATTGAACTAATGAAGATATCCGTTTTTTCTAATTTTAAAATTCTTACTGCTCAAAATAAATTATACTCATTATAATGTCATTTCTAAGTTTATTTTTAAAATTTCTTTTTAGCGCATCTTAAAAGGTAAAAAATCAACACCACCTAATGGCGTATTAAATGTGATAACTCAACATTATAGAATTTATCATTCTTCTAGATTATAGAATTTCAATAAAATAATTATATTCACTCGATATCTAGTATTTCATTGAATCCTGGAGTAACTCAAATTAGCAGAGACACCTCCTAATAAGATTTTTTCATACCCAAGGCTCGAACACGAGACCTCTGATTAAGGATGGTTGGGTCATATACGTTCCACCATAAATTTTGTTATACTAACATTAATTTTATTTAATTAGATAGTCTATCATTTAATATTTCTATAGATTTTGGGGTGATTGCGATTTTTTAAAATTTCTTTGACGAAGTTTTAGATTTATGACATGGTAGATTTGATGTCACCTATGTAAATTTATCTAATTAATTTTACTTTCTCCAAATATTTGTCAATATCATAGATTTATCTTGTATATTCTACCAATAAAAGTTATGGAGGAGTATAAGTTAGCATTCCTTTGTCCTTAATCAGAAGTATCATGTTCGAGTCTTAGACATAAATTATTCTTGCTAGGAAGCATTTTACTCCTAATTTGGCACTTTGTATCATCTAAATTTAATTGAATTCTAATAATAATACCAGATACCAATTGAAGAAAAAATCTTCTTATTTTTCTACTTATAATAATCAGGCATTTTATACAAGAATTTAAGAATGAGCTTAAAGATTATGAACATTAGGCTCATCAATCCTCCATCTTTTAGTCGAGAGCCCCTTAATCTCCTTGATGTAAAAAATATTCAATTTTTATTTATCTTATGTTTCCCATATATAAAATATATCTTTATCTTTACTTTATAGTCTTTTTCCCGTGCTTTCAATATGGATTCATTTAAGGTTGACAATGCTAAACTTTTTTGAAGAGAATGATTATATATCAATCTGATAAATTTACTGACTATTTTCACTTGTGGTATATGAGGACGTTTTTTGTTTTTTCTTATGGCTTCAAACTAAAATATTGGGCTATTAACATCTTAAATAGAATGGTACAGAATAAGAATCTTGGAAAAATAAATAGCAATAACAGTTTTTAGC
Source organism: Solanum medicagineum (assembly GCA_026153255.1). Classification (NCBI taxonomy): domain Eukaryota; kingdom Viridiplantae; phylum Streptophyta; class Magnoliopsida; order Solanales; family Solanaceae; genus Solanum; species Solanum medicagineum. The sequence goes on along the minus strand of JAPFFP010046956.1, from coordinate 3,724 downwards.
GTAGTAATTTTGAAATTCAATGAGAAGGACAACTCGATAATTTTCATCATGGAGCGATTTTCATTTGTTCTTGGTTTAATATTTGTGCATTGTCTTTGTAGTTTCATGAATTTTATTTATTTTTATTATTAGTGATGATAATTATGGTTGAAATTGAACTTATATAGAATGTTGATATGGATGTCAGAGGTTTATTGTGTTTTTGTTTTACTGAGCTTTCTAGAATAACTACTTTACTAAAACTTTATTATAATGAACTAATGAAGATATCTATTTTTTCTAATTTTAAAATTCTTGCTGCCTAAAATAAATTATATTCATTCTAATGTCATTTCTAAGTTTATTTTTAAAATTTCTTTAGCGCATCTTAAAAGGTATAAAATCAACACCTCCTAATAGCATATTAAATGTGATAACTTATTTTTATAGAATTTATCATTCTTCTAGATTAAAGAATTTCAATATAATAATTATATTCACTCGGTATCTAGTATTTTATTGAATTCCGGAGTAACTCGAATATGCAGAGACACTTTCTAACAAGATTTTTTCATAACCAAGGCTCGAACACGAGAACTCTGATTAAGGATTCATGGATCATATATATTCCACCATAACTTTTGTTGTATTAGCATTAACTTAAATTTAATTTGATAGTCAATCATTTAATATTTATATAGATATTGATGTGATTGCAATTTTCTAAAAATTTCTTTGACAATATTCTAGATTTATGACATGGTAACTTTGATGTGACCTATGTAAATTTATCTAATTGATTTTACTTTCTCTAAATATTTTCTCATATACCAGATTTATCTTTTGTATTCTACCAACAAAAATTATGGTGCAATGTAAGTTGGTATTCCTTCATCCTTAATCAGAAGTTTCATGTTCGAGTCTTAGACATAACTTTTTCTTGTTAGGAAGTATTTTACTCCTATTTGGTACTTTGTGTCATCCAAATTTATATAAATTACCTAGTGGAAAGATGTCTAAAGTGAAAGTAATATAACCAAATCATGGATAATATCATCATGTTTATGAAGGTGAGAAAAGAAAATTTCAAATATGCTTTCTACAAATGACTTACCTTGATGTAAGCTCTTCAGACTTATTCCTCAAAATACAAGCTGATTCAAGTGTCCTGGAGCCACCAGATAATGCATATGGTACATCAAGAGAAAATCCTGGAAGAGGATCATGGAGATTTTGTACGAGGGATGTGAATGTATTTTTAATAGTTACTAAGACAAAAGAAATGAGTATTTAACAATGCACTAACGCTCTGGAAGAAGCATGATTATACTACAAATGATGAGATATATAAGAGGAGAGTCAATATCAATAGGTGATAATTGAGACTAGTGGTGAAGTCATCATTTTCATCAAGGGTTGTTCATACTTTTAGAACATGGGTAGGTGCTTTTTGTATCAAGGGTGTTCAACAATTTATATATAAGTATCTATATTTTACCTATATATTCGAAAAAGTTTGTGACAAAGGGTGTTCATCTGACCATCCTTAGGTGAATGTAGCTCCGCTCCAGATCAGAATCCTTAGCCAGTCGAACAAAATATAGGCAACCTAAAAATGAAAGTATAAATATAAGAGACAAGAAAGGCATAACCAAGAAAAGAAGGAACTAGAAACTCAACAAGAATACCAAAATCAGAGCCTTCAAGTTAAAGATAGAAGGTGGAAGAAGATAATCAAGAACTTAATTGGCCGAAAAATGGGCATCAGAATCCCCAAATCCAAGCTTAGAAAACAGTTGGAAAAGAGGGGCGGAAAGTTCTACACTTCTCAATTTAGGTTGAGAAGACATTTTCGTTCCTTTTTGTGTTTTTATATTTAGGCTGAGAAGACATTTACATTACTTTTTGCTTTTGTTTTCACATGCCTGTGTGTTGAAAAAGATCAAGAAATTATCTCACTTATAAAGGCATTTGAAGAGTTGTCTCATTTAGACAATTGTTATTGTAAAATTGTGCATGTCTTTTAACCATTCCACATGTCAAGTCTTTATGAAAGGGAAAAATAGAACTTGTTGAGTAAATATGCTTGTATAAATGCTAAAATTTTATTGGGTGAGAGAATAGATACAGTTATATTATTTTCACTTGAGAAAAAATTGCTTTAGTATGCCATGAATCTATTTATTGAGTGTAATGACCTTAAAGGTCATTTTTTGAAAATTTTGGAAAAATCATTTTATTCCTTCTGATATTTGTGCTAAGTCATGTTTGATCAATTTGTGGGGATAGTTTTGATATTTTATTGGAAAGTTGTGGAATTTGAGAAATTTTGAATTTTAAAGTCTTAAGTTGTTCAAAAGTAATTTTTGGTATCAATCAGAGCTACGAGTCTTGGAATGAAATGTTTTATTATTTCTATCAACTCTGAAATATGGAGTTCGGTCTAGAAGCATCATTATTTTCTATTTTGGAGTTGTTTATGTGAACTGTGAACTGGAAGTTTGAGTTGAATTGGATCAAGGTTTGACTTTGGTCAACATTTTGAATTTAGTTACTCGGATAGAATTTTTGATGATTTTGTTGAATTCAGAGGGTGATTTTAGGTCTAGAAAGGCTTTGGGGTACTTTTCAGATGTCCTAAGGGAATTTGATCTTTTTGGTCCTGTTTTTAAAATATTTTATGAATTGGATGTCGTTGTGCTTGTATTATTATTGTTATTTCATGTTTGAATAGATTTTGTAGATTTAAAGGCCTGTGGGAAAGGAAAGGCTTAAATTGCTAAAATTGGATTAAATTGAGGCAAGTGGGCTTCTTGATCCTACTTGACTTCTTAATCCTTTGTTAAGTGTATAGAACCTAGTATTTTCTTACTTGTTATTAGAGATATAGGGATCATTATAGGGTTGATTAGTTTGTCATACTTTGATATTGAATACCTCTATGATGAAACAAAAATGGAATTAAAAAGGTAATGTGATTATATAAACATGTGTGATATGTTGTAATTGAGTTGAGCCACTTGTTTGATCCTTTGTTAATGATAAAAAAGACTATGGTGATATGACTTGTGACCTGAGATGTTCACCGATCACTGCAGCTTACAAAGCATTTTCAACCAAAAAGACCTAAATTTGAGACAGAAGAGGTTGGTTGAACTCCTAAAAGATTATGATTTGACTACTTTATACAATCGAGGGAAAGCCAATGTAGTGTCTGGTGCATTGAGTAGAAAGGCTTCTCGTATGGAAAGGCTTGCAACTATCCGAGTTGAGAAGCGACCCTTGGCTAGAGATGTTCAGAGATTGGCCAATGGGTTGGTGAGGCTATAACTTTTCAATGAGAGTCGCGTGCTTGCTATCTTAGAGGCCCGCTCTTCTTTCATTGACCACAAGGTGACTAGGGGTGAGGCTATGGAAACCGTGCTTGATACCGGTGGTGTTTTGAGGATTAGGGTCCCAATTTGTATGCCTAAGGTGGGTGACTTGATTAGATCGATCCTTGAGTAGGCTCACTGTACTAGATATTTCATCTACCGTGGGGTAGTGAAGATTTATCATGACTTGAGTTAGCATTATCGATGGTGTGGTATGGCGCGAGTTTGGAGGTCGCCATCGTTCCCATCCGATACGCACTATTTTGATGTTTTCAATAGAGAATTATTTTGATATTTGCATACAGGTTTGACTCATATGTTTTATTTGGATTATTACGTTCATTTACATTTCGTACTTTCCGCTTTACATA
>JAPFFP010046955.1:0-10651 GCA_026153255.1 Solanum medicagineum | reverse complement strand
CAAAATTGAGCCTAATTTGGTTCCAAATCTGATGGGCCTTTTGTTGCCCATTCTTCTCATTTCCCTTTAGTTACTTTGGGCCAAAATTACCAATGAATTGGGATGGGCTTGGTCCCATTTTCTATGCTTACCAAACTGAAAATTAAGTCCACTTATGATGTAAAAAACATAAGCTAAAGTTACAACATTAACACAAACTTTATTCATAGTCGGACTTGGACAAATTTAACATCGAACCTCGTCCTCCATTTAGCTAGCACATTCAAGCCAAGCAAGTAGGTAACTCACCTACTGGATTATTAATTCATACAAACACCTTAATTTTCTTACTTTCTTTAGGGTTGTGATATCCTCATTTTGACATAAAGCACATATACACATGCCCCTCTTAAGCGTTAGACGCCCATATCACCCATTAACTCGACAATCAAGCACTTTCAAGAATTGACGCTACTTTGACCAATACATAACATGATTTATTCAAAACATCATTACTACATGTAAAATGTGGGGTGTTACAACTACGATTTGGCTTTTTAGTCCATAAATGAATGATTATGAAGAATCTATGGCTTTTAAGCGTAAATGTGCATTGAGATGAATTAACATGACTTGCCTTTGAAATCATGTATATATATAAGTATTCTCATGGGATGTTTGACTTAGCACCGATGGATTGGGAGCGTCAGGGCTATCCCCAAGGGTCATCTCCCTTTTCTTGAACTATGTGCCAACATATGAATGTTAGTCATCACTGAAATGATCGGGTCGTAAGGGATGCCTATTCATTTATTGATATGATATGAAATGATAATGAAAATCCTTTTGAAATGATCGGGTCGTAAGGAAGGTGGCCACCACATATGAAATGTCTGAGTCGTAAGGTGTGGTGCAGATTACCTTTGGCAAGTAATCTTCTCTAACCCGATGGGAGGTCAACATTGGGCAAATTCATGTAATATCTAGCATGATTTTGAGATGTTGGTTAAGGTCTCATCCCCAATATATATGAGCATTATGCATATCATGCATCATCGATTTCATAGCATATTGTATACTATATCTCTTGTTATATGACTCTTTCTATATTATGTGCCTTTGCCATCCAACATTGAATGCAGGTTTGACAAGTCATATGCATTGCGTGCCCGCATACTTAGTATATTCAAACGTACTAACGCATATTTTTGCCTACATGATCTAACCATGTACAAACCAGAGACTACCTTTATCCACCATTGATGACTACATGACATTTGTCGTGGTGAGTCCTACCTTCCAAGGACAAGCCACCATTCCTCTACCTGTGGTGCTTTTGTTTATATTATTTACTTTGAGGGTGAGCCCGAGATGTCTCTTGGCCCCTGTCCTATCTTATGATTAGAGGAATTGTTGGACATCTTGTAAACTTTTGTCGGATCTATATGTTATGTGTTGTATTTGGAACTTAAGGTTATGGTTATCCATTTTATATGGCTATCATATATTGATTATGAGAATTATGATAAGTATGCATGACTTGATGAGGAAATGTGAAAGATCCTAAGTCCCGTATTGCCCCCATAGAGTTAGCCATATTTACCCGCCCCTTAGTTCTTATGTGTCATGTGCTATGTGAATCCATGTTAATCTCTTTCCCTATGATATCCCCATAGCGTGAGTCCTACTTTCCCATCCCTTAGCACTATGTGTTTACCATTTGTATACGTGTCTGAACCGATGATATGAATATGGATACTTTGACACTTGTTTGGGGACTCTCGGGTTCCTATTCGCCAGGTCACTCCGGGTCGTGACAATTTAGGAGTATCAGGAAATAGCCATGATAACTTATAAATCTTATGGCTAACTATGGAAGGAGGATAACCTTTATACAGTTATTAAATATCCCTAGTGCAAGTTCCAGAGCACCTAAGATGTCAAAAACTTCCCCTAAATTGCAAAGAAGAAAAGAAAGACTAACAACTATATGGCAGAGAACTTGGATTCCTATTGAGTGGTGCAAATTCTTCAAGTAAAAAAGATTTTCAATGTATACGTATAAGTAGAATATGTAGAATAATCTAAGGGAAACTTCTCTGCTTCTTGACGCATAATGAAAGGGGTAGTCGAGTTTCAAGGAAGCAAAAAAAGATCCATGAAGCAATTTCTCAGACAAAAAAACATAAAGAGAATTCCACATGGAGCTAAAAATTGTTTCGCACTCTCCATCTCATTAAGTTGCAGAACTGAAAAAATTTAGAAAACAAACAATGTATGGCTCCGCCCAACCAGTGGCCACCATTCTGCGGATTTCATCTGTTGTACATCTCCCTTTCCATCTAGTCATCCAGGATAGCTCCTCTTTCCGTTCTTTGGGATGTCTCTCTATGCCTTGCCAGCTTAATAGTTTCCTCGAAGCATATGCTGAGTAAGGGCATCCAAAGAATGGGTGAGGCAGAGTTTTCACTCCATTATGACATAAAGAGCAGATAGTCTCTCCAAGATTATTGCAAACTAACTTTTTCCATGTAACTTTAGGATAGCTCCCTTTGCAACTTTCTATGCATCTTCTGGATTGAGAAGTCTTGTAATGGGCTGAATTGGTTATAAGAGATACCGGCTGCCTCAAAGTGCTTTTTACTCTTGAAAATCTTCCTTAGTAACCATGATGCCTATGGTGGAGCAACGTCCCCAGGACATAGGTGATTTGTTGCTGCTAAGAATCTTCTTTGGAAGTATAAAAATCTGAGACCAGAATGTCTGTATTAAAAATAAGACACTTTTAATAAGTTGAACTCTCCCTGCGTATGTGAGTAATTTAGCAGCCCATGTGGTAATTCTGCCGATCATCTTGTCAATCAAAGGTTGGCACTGCATAATGGAAAACCTCTTCGTACTAAGTGGTACTCCTAAATATTTGAAGGGAAGCTTTCCTTTGCGAATCCAAGCCTTTGTCAAATTTGCTCTTGTACAACCAACCTAACTCCAAAATAAATGGAACTCTTACTTGTGTTAGCTATTAAGCCCAATGCAGCAGAGAACTCCTGAAAACAATCATACAATTGGATAATCCTCTTAGTACAATAGGATAATCCCCTAATACGAAGAGGTAGCTAACTGAGGCAACGTCACATCTTGGGAAGAGTCAAAGGTCATCTGCAAATCCTAGTTGGATAATCCTCATTTTTATGATAAGGGGAACTCGCAGCTGCTAACATTTGTAGTGTAAACATGGAAATTAATGTATGTGATTGTCATGACTTGATTTTCAACCAAGTTTGTGCAATCAAGACATATATCAACTCAATTTTTACAATATGAGAGAAGCTAAAATATACAACTCCAAAGTTGAATTAATAATAAAGATAAAGTCGAATAACAATGTGAAAGCAAAAAAATCTCCCACGTGGTTTGCGAGTTGTTGCATAGGACCATCCTCATTTTGGCATATTTCAGGTGATATTTGCATGTCTTTATGTGGCCAAGTGACTTAGCCAATCTACTAAAGTATTCCATAACAAGGACAAAGAGGTAGTGCGATAGAGGATCACCTTGCCTAAGTACTTTTGAGCTTCAAAAGTTTTGTCTCATGGGGCAACCATTCAGTAGCACGGAATAAGAAACTGTCTTGACACAAGCTAAGATCCAAGTAATAAACTTAGTGGGAAATTGGAGGATATGTAGTAATCAGAAATTAGTCTGCCAAGGACAAAAGCAGATTAGTTTACATCAACCAACAGCTCCATAATACGTTTCAACCTGTTAATCAAAATTTTGGAAATTATTTTGTATATAATAGTGCAACAGGAAATAGGTCTGTATTCCTTAATTGTGGATGGGTTCTTCACCTTAGGCACCAATGTTACAGTAGTACAGATGATGGCTTTATATCTCCTGTTTTTGAAAAAAAAAAACAAATTATAGCATCAGTAACTTGGTCGCCAATAATCTGGTAAGCCTTCTTATAGAACACTGCATTCAACCCGTCACATCCAGGAGCCTTATCATCATTTATGCTTTTCATAGCCCAACACACCTCCTCTTTGTAACAGGACTTGGTAAGCTCTCTCTCTCAGATGCACACTCTTTTTAGCATGAAAAGGTGGCAAATCAGTCAGGCATGCTGGAACTCATGAATCTCTAATTTGTACTTACTTTATGACCTTGCACCGTACCTATATGTTCTTTGTAAAACTCAAAAATACTGTCCGCAAAGATTTCTTAGAGTACTGTACCACCAAAGAAATGCATGAGGTATCCTGGTTGGCATTGTATTAACTGGGAAAAAAAGGTATGTACCAAAAAAAACGAAATATATACCTGTTGATGAAGCACTTAGTCTATCATCAAGCATAAAGAATTATGGATGTCAACGGAAGAAAACTGTCTTTTCAAGAGTTGTATCAGCCAGATCCATGGCAACTGAGACTCAGGAGAATTTAAGCAAACCTAGAACTCAAATTTCAAATTCTTTTACTGAGAAGAGAACAGTGTAGTATTCTTTAGGATCAACAGGATATATGGAACCTCACAATTTTTCAAATATCAGAATAACGGAACCGCATAACAAACAAGTATAATCATCTAAAGGTTAAGCATTCACCAATATCTCTGGTATTCATTACTTATTCAGCTTTATCGTCTTCTTATATTTTCTTCATCAGAACTTTCATTTTCTATCACATACTTTTATAATTTTTTAAAAAATATTGGCATCGATATATCAAGTCTAGAGTCGATATTATCTTTCGAAATAGTGATCACCCTTACACCATCAATATATGCAAATCTTTCCTAGCAAGATTTATTTACTTCTATACTCTATGTTGCTCGAACTCAGGTGCAGGTGTCCAATACAGGTGCAGATCAAGAGGTCGTATCCTTCGTGATCTAATTTTTAAGATTTGGGATATGGATCATATATGTATATGGGAGAGGAGATGTGCCTAAAATATAACTAAAATATCCAAAAATAGAGTGATTAAACCTAAATTATGAGATATTATATGGAGAATTGAGGAGAATCTCAGAAGGAGATTAAAGGAAAAGGAGTGACATAGAAATTTCTATATAAAAAGCATTCCATTTTCTTCAACTTCACCTTAGCTTTTGTATTGATTACACAAATCATTAAAACTGTCATGACTTTCCCTATCAATTTTGGACAAAGTACTTGAAACCGGTTGATCAAATTGGACACGAATCCCACACCCACACCTATATCATGTCAGCACGGGTGCGGCACCAAAGTGAAGAGTCAGAGCAACTTAGTCTATACTTCCATCCTATTGATGTAGCCTACATTTTCGGTCCTGATGGTCCTATCATTCTGAAGTTTAGAAGTCCTGATGCTGTGAAAGCGAGTGGAGTGATGAATCCACTTATGACACATCCTTTTGATCTTGTTCTAGATCATTCCTGGAAGTAAACACACTTCATTGTGATCTTGTTCACCTAGTAATAACCCCGTGTATATATTAGGCTACTAACTGATAGGGATTAAAATTTAGCTAGTTTTTAGAACATTTTAGTCCAAAGTCAACTTACCGGCTTGTTAAAATTTCAGGTTGAACAGCAGCATAGATTATGTGTAGTGGTATATGATTAAGTACAAAACAACAAACGTAAATAGAATAAATATACAGATGAACTGTCATCTGATAACAAAAACAGAAGCAGATCAATTGCTTGTCATTTATTTACAATTGCAAGAAGAAAAACTGGGATTGTACGGACACTAGCTTTTACTGGCCCTTTACCTCCAGGAAGTGTTTCTTAAGGAGGAGTGATTTTATCTGGATGATATATAACCAAAGATATTCTAGGAAAATAATCTGTTTGAATAATGCACTGATGGATGTACTTCTTCTGTAAAAGGAGGATTTATATGAAAGATAAGCATGTTAGCTAAAAGAAGATGAGAACTTAATTTCATTGATTATGATACCAATTGTTGAGTTAGGGTGCTCTTAACCTGATACATTATCAGGTTCCTTGATAGAGAATAATAAGGATCTTGGAATATAAAGGACAACAGAAGATAAAGATAGTCAGATTTTTACGTGGAAAAACTCTTTACTCAAGGGAGGAACAACTACGACTGATATCATAGGATTTAGTAACCAAATCCACTAAGAGCAAAGTAAAGAAATACAACTCATATACTACTTCTCTACTTTCTCTTACACCGCAAACAACTTATGCATCTAGCACAAGTTATGAGCAACCACCAATCCAGCTTCAATCTACCTTACACCACTTGAGTAGCTAGAATGAAACTACACATCCACACCTTGAGACTACAACTCTATCTGTAAGGTATGTTTTCACACACAGAACAACTTAAAATAAACTGATTACTTGCCTTCTTAGTTGAGGAGTAATCTTACACTGTTTCAATACAACTCACACAAGACACAAGAACTATAGATCTAGTCTATCAGGTCCCACGTCTGAGTAAGCTATAATTTTGCATAAGAAGCCAAAAGGAAGCCTTTTCAACTTTGAATGCTCAATATTGAATATGCTTGAAAAACATTACCTTAAAACCTTCGACTTCTTTCTTTTATGTTGTTGTATGTACAGCTTATGGACCACTGGTCCTTTAGTACACTTGTGAAAGACTTCTCACCAACCACAATAGCTTTACAGATTGTTATCCATCACTAGAATCAACATGCAAACCTGATGTCTTACTTGGTCATTGTATAGTTTGTTAATCATCAAAACAATACAAACATGCAGATACTGTGTACTTAACATTTCAAAAATTCTGTTTTTTCTCTTCTTTCAAGTATTGTGTTCTAGGCAATTTTGTAGCTGCAACAGTGGATTAGCATTTTGAAAAATGTGATAAAGGCAAGGGGGTTATTTCTTCATTATGTGGATCGATAAATGAGTATTCTGAGGATTCAAGATAGATGCATCAGCAAAGATTTCTCAGAGTACTTAACCACCAATGAAATTTATGAAGTATCCTGGTTCGCATTGTATTAACGGGGAAAAAGAGGTATATAGCAGAAAAATGAATTATATACCTGTTGAAGAAGCACTCAGTCTGTCATCAAGCATAAAAAAATATGGATGTCAACAGAAGAAAATTGTCTTTTCAAGAGTTGTATCAACCAAATCCATGGTGACTGCGACTCGGGGAGTTTAAGCAAAACTAGAACTCAAAATTTCAAATTCTTTTCCTATGAAGAGAACAGTCTAGTATTCTTTTTGATCAACAGGATATATGAAACCCTCACAATTTTTCAAGTATCAAAATAACTAAATCGAGCGAAAAACAAGTACAATCATATAAAGGTTAAGTGTCACCAATATCTTCAACCTGACAAGTAAAGTCCTTTTTTCCTGATGTAGGAGCCACATCGGGATTCCATATGGTAGATCGCATAGTCTTATTATTGGTTACAATGACTTCCTGCATATGTGTGGCTTTTTATGTTATCATGCATCACTCTATTCATAGCATATTAGTATGTTGATTCCTTCCTTACTATTGTTCTACTTGTCCCCTTGCCCATGTATTACTTAGTTATCTCACGTATTTTATTGTATTGCATGGTTGCATACTTAGTACATTCAAACGTACTAACGCATATTTTATGTCTATATTATTTCACAATAAAGGGCAGGTGACAACCCTACTTCTCACCCTCGTGGCTAGATTTGGATTTATTTCAGAGACTAATTTGGTGAGCGCTCATGCTTCGGGGACGAAACCTACTATCTAGCTTTTATGTTATGAATGAGCTATATTGAGACTATCTTTTTATTTTACTAAGGGTGAGCAGGGACATGTCTTAGCCCTTGCCTAGTCTATTACTTGGAGGCTTGTTGGACACTATGTATGGGTCTTACAGTTTTTGTATATCTCATGTTCCTTTGTTGCAGATTTATGATTGTGTCTTGCCTTTCACCTATGCATATTTACTCATTACCTGTGATTGCTTATGATGTTCTAACAAGGCTAGTTTGGGGTTCCTCTGGGGATCTCATTTACCGTGTCACACCTAAGGTCTAGTTTGGGTTGACACCAACAAGGTATGAACTCCAACCTGTCCAAATTGTGTAAATCTTCAAAATTCCTTAGATATGGTTACTAATAAACTTCGAAAAGCTATTGATAAATACAATAAAATTGCAAGAGAAAAGAAGGATTGGAAAATTCTTTTGAAAGAAAGTCAAATTGAAGTCGACTTACTTCAAGAAGATCTTGATGCCTCAAGATGTAATTATATATCATCAGATACTCAACTAGTCACATCTCAGTTTGGTCGAAAAAATCTTTTCAAAACTTTTCTCAAAACTCCTCTATTTCAAGGTAAAGATCTTGTTTAAACTTTTGCACCTATGCAAAAACTAGTCATAAATCCTTAACTGCAGAACTTATGCTTTCCAAATGGATCTGGAGACCAAAAGTCACCAACTTTAACCACTCTATTGCATCTTAAAGAAATATTACATAAAGTGGGCTATTTGGATTGGCGAGTACATGCTCAAGAGCTCAGAGGACTCCAATATGACTGCTAGCTTTCCCTATGGACTTCTTGTCTCCCATATTATCATTGAAACTCTAGTGGATCTCTCAAAGTATAAGGTCATTGAAATCTGTACTACCTATAACTCTAGGACTTTTCCCAGTATGGGTTACATATTGGTTGATAAAAAGTAGCACAAGAAGGATTCTCTCAATTCTGAGGTAATACTCCTAAGCTTACCCATGGTTCTGCTGACTCAACTACCTAGCTTATCAAGGAAGTAGAGAAGATTCAAGGTCATCTTACCTTTCTCAAGTCAAACATGCAATTTATGTTGGAAGTTATAAGAAAGATCTTACACTGAGCAAGGACACCAGCACCAATATGGGAAAACGCTGCCTTTAAGTAGACGGTCTAAAGAAGGATGGAGTCTGGATGATCAACAAACTTATCAAGCAAGTTCACTCCATGAAGGCTGGAGCTGACGACTCCAACAATGATCTTGATGTCTCTGTTTAAACCTCCTACTCGAACTTCTCTAAGAATGTTGAGTGTTCCTATACTACTTTTCTATAGGAACGTTCTCAACACTCCTAAGTAATTCCTTGATGATCAATAAATCTTTGTTTAAGATAGTTCTTTTTGCTTAAAAACTCTTTTCAAGGAATATGTCCCGTTTTCTTTTGGCTTATAATATTGGGGCTTGTTCACCCCTTACTATATCTTTCTTACTAAGGCATTGTAACTAGCTATATACTCTATGTTGCATGCTTATTTTTCTGCATTTTTGTTTTTTATTTTGTTTTATTATACCAAGAGGGAGAAATAGATACTCTAAATGGAACTTGGAGCCAAGGGAAAATGGTTAGCATCTAAAGAATTTTGAATAATGAAATTTTAGGTACACAAAGGGCAACAACTCAGGGATCTAGAAATAAAAAAAAGGAAATAGAATAAATCAAAAGGAATTAATCAAGTCAATGAAGATAAAGGATTAAGGGTCGCATGGAAGGCACTAAATCAAGGAAAGACTCCTTAAATCTGGGCTTACAAGATATCAAATTCAATGCAAATAAAAGAGAAGAAGATTTTAAGGATCGGTGATTCAATACTCTGTACTAGGAAAAGTTTTGGGCATGCTTGGAAAGATTTGCAACAAAATAGGAACATACCTAATATGGATGTGTATTCTCAATTAAGGAATCATTATGAATCCTTGATGGAAAGATGAGTCTCTTGGGTTTTCCTAATAGAGTTTCAATGACTCTCTCTCAAAAGTCATTATAAAATAGCCCCATCATCATTGTAATTAATTATGCACTATGCTTGTACTAGTACTGATATTTTCTTTCATCTTACATAAACATTGTACTCATTGAACAATTCTTAAAAATAAATAAAGAGATAACTTTAGGATAAGTTATATATAGGTAGAGGTGTGTCAAAAGAAGTATGATTTGTGTATCAGACAAGTTGATAGATAGCAAAGAACCGTATACTCCAAAACTCTTATCAATCTCAAAAGCAAACCCATGTAACCTAAGGGGAATGGTCTAAGCAACTTGCGAGTGAGTTGACTATCCCCTTTCGACTGTCAAACAAAAGAAAATTTCAGTTCACCCCTCTTTTGATTATCAGATTTTATTTTTAGAAGCTTCAAATTTCATGTCACAATTAAAGGAATTGACTTTTAAAATGCAAACAATACCACATAGGTACAAAAGAAACAAAAAGTTCGGGTTTACCTTGTACGCTTGACGAATGCTGCATCGTCCCTTTTCCCCCCAAGACTGAGAGGCCATTTCTGGTCCACAACGGCCCACAAACAAAGAAAAAGAATCCAGGCAATACCTATATATCACACAATTTTTGTGTAATAAACTTTAATTTCAAATCAAAAAATCATTTTCAAACTTTATAGAATGAAAACAAAATCCAATAAAGAAGCGACAATTCTCCATCTCAGAAAAACGTGTCAGAACTTATATAGTAAAGTAAATATGCTTTTACTCGTGTATTTTGAGAGAATAATTTAAAAATCACATAAGGCTACTAAGAACCAATTTGATATGAGATTGTTTAACTTTATTTGAAAATCAATATTTGACCATAAAAATTGACAAGATAACCTAACTTGGAAAATATTAAAAAAGAAATTCTTACTTTCATTTTTAAATATATAT
>JAPFFP010046954.1:0-10652 GCA_026153255.1 Solanum medicagineum | reverse complement strand
CCCTGAGCTCGCTGGAAGGAAGAGACTTGAGCAATTGGAGGAGTTGGATGAATTCTGGTCTAATCTTACGAGAATGCTAAGCTCTACAAGGAGCAGACGAAGAAGTGGCACGACCGACACATAATTAAGTGGAACTTTGAGTCGGGCCAATAGGTATTGCTGTTTAACTCATGTTTTAAATTATTTCCAGGGAAATTGAGGTCCAAATGGAGTGGACCATACGTGGTAGTAGCGACCACACCCCATAGTGCAGTGGAGCTAAAGGAATTGACCAACCAAACTTTTTTGGTGAATGGTCAACGAGTCAAGCACTACTATGGTGTGTATGCGAATCAAATAGCGGAGGCCATTGAGTTGGCCAAAGATGAATGAGCAAAGCGTGCATCGTGCCGCAACGTTAAATTAGGCGCTGCGCGTGAGGCAACTCGTGGTGAGATAACGTAGTCATGTTTATTTTCCTTTAAGAAAAATTGAAGAGAGGGTCCCGTACAAAAAGTAAGAAACATTTGCACAAGTACAGGTTTGCGATGCCTTCGTGTCGGGCATTCTGCACAAGTTGTGTGTAAATTTTTCAGTCCACAATTCTCTACGATCCATTGGAAATTGTTTTGTGTTTTCTTGATCTAATACATTGTTTTAGTTTTTTGAAGCATGTCCAGGTGTTCGGAAAAGTTTTTGGGGCCCAGAGCTAAAAATTGAAACTTAATTGTTGCTCAAAATAGTAAGCATACGCGATGGTTCTACGACACGGACCCATCGCGGATGCCGTACCAAGGTGAAAATTTTAATAAGTGAGGGTCCACGTTGCCTCTGCGTTGCGGAGCAAATGCGGTGGCACACTATTTCTGCCACAAGGTACGTGAATTTCCTGAAGTGTCACTTTACGTTGCCTCCGCGTTACAAAGCTGATGGGAATGCTTACTATTTCTTCATCTAGGAAAAATTTTATTTAGGTATTAATCCGCGTTCACTCCGCGTCACGGAGGAAATGCCGTAATGTGTAACAATTTTTACTGTTTCTGCATCTAGGAAAAAGTTTATTTAAGTATTGATCTGTGTTCACTCCGCGTCGCGGAGGAAATGCCGTAATGTGTAACAATTTTCGAATTGTAGACGTGGTCCACCCCTTTTAACTCCTTTTATTTCGTAACCCCCAACCCCAACCCTTATTTTTTCCCCAACCTTCATTTTTCTCTCTTCTTCTTCCCTCTTTCACGCCCAAGTTCGAATAAGTTCGCGTCGCACTTCAAGCCATATTTGCTCGATTCTTCTCTGCACCCCAGGTATGTTTTCTAAACTCCATTCTTGCTTAAGTAAAAGCTTTGTGGTAGGGAACTATCGTTGTTTTGGGGGAAATTGCGAGAGGGTTGACTTGTTTCTTATTCATCACTTGTTGATACATGTTGGGTGCTCTTGAATCGAATTTATTTTGTTCTTGGGGGTGAGTTTGGTATATGATTTTTTTAGGGGGGAGGGGTGTGTGAAAACCCTAGGTCGAATTTGCACCCAAAATTGGTCAAAAGTTTGGGGTTTATGAGTTCTTTCCCATGCTTTGTATTTCAATGGTTGTTTCAATGTTGGCATGGGCCAAATATTCAAGTGTGGGGTTGAATTTGAACAATGTGATGATGGGTTGTTCTTGTAACTGTTTGAAAAGGTTTGAGGGGGCTTCTTCTACACACTTCTTGTTGGGTTTGGAATAGATTTGTCTATTTATGTAAAGGTTCAAGTTTCGGGTTCTTGTTCCGACCACCTTTTCCATGTAATCTGAGCTTGGTTAGGGAATTCTACGCCAATATGAGCAAAGAACCGAGGTCCCAATCGGTGATTGTTCGAGGATTGGAGGTTAACTTCTCACCGCTGGCTATCAACCAGATCTTGGGCACCTCTGAAGATGTCCCCGCTTTAGTCTTTTAGGAGCTATACAATCACCCGCGCTAGCAAGACATCTGGCACACTGTTGCAGGGCGGCGATCCACGGCTAAGTGGGTCAAACATGCAAAGTGAGGCTATCACCTCTCATTTCCATTTGCTCACATGTCTAAAGAATCGCGGGTCATGGTTAAGATAGTGACGCGCTTATTCTTTCCAGGGCAACACTTCACAAATGTAACAAAAGATAGAATATGCCTCACTTATGCAATCATGAGGGCCATGCAGCTGAATTACGGAGCGATATTCCGGATAGCGATGAGGAAGGCTAAGACCCATAAGGGTCGCAGGTATGCTTTAAGAGGCCTCATAACTGCTTTGTGTCGTGATACAGGGGTACCTGAAGAGGAGGCCGTCCCCCTACTTTGCCACTCACATTAATGGATCAGATGTGACTTTGGTCCCAGCTTTGACTTCGGCAGAGAGGGCTTACTGGGATGAGTTAATTGCAGGCCGCATGTACGACCTAGAGATACTGCGACACCAAACTGGCGGTCGGCCCTCTACGAGGGAAGAGGTACAGGAGGTTGAGGTCGAATACCTTCTCAACGTCCACGCCAACGTCGTGCTTCATATTGGACCCCGATTTGTTGAGCCAGTGGAGGATGACATTCCTACGGACCTAGGGGAGACGCACAAGGATGCAGATGATGATGAGGCTGATGAGGATGACATAATTGATGAGCCGCCGGTGTATGCAGGGGGTGAGCCCATCTTACCCGGCCCGTGTGATGCTTGAGCACCACAGTTCTGACCTTGCAGGTTATGTATGGTTAGAACTGAGGGTAGTGCTAAGTTTAAGTGTGGGGTGGGAATTCCGTGGTTCTGTGATACCACTTCTATTATTCTTTTATTGGCATGTATTAAGACCATTCTTATTTTCTGCTTAGGTTTATGTGGACATCTTAATGTAAAGTTGAACATCTTTTAATTTTTTTGGTGTCTGTAAATACTAGTTATCTACTACACTACTTGATGCATGGATGCTCTTGTGATAATATGTTATGAATGCATTTAGTTGTTGGTAGTTGTATGTCTGTTGATATTAGCTGGGTTAGTCATAGTTGAGTGATAGGGGCCCTATGATGGATGGATGACGACCGTCCTAAGGGCATTCGTCAAATCAAGTTCATATAGGTGGGGTAGTGTGCGAACGAGTATTGAGCGCGAACCTTTGAACATAGTAAATGGTGGTTGTTTGAGCCTTGTGAATCACTATTGTATGTATGCTTAATTAATTGATTTCATGTGAATACCACAATAGGAACTCTAGTGCTAACCCTGTGATGAAAATGTGCTGAGAGTGAGAGAGCTAATTGTGAGTCTCGGTTATGATAGGTTCGAGAACTTGCCCGGTATGTAGAGTAGACTTGGGAGGAATCAGAACTAGAGGAGAGGATCTAGGCATTTCTTTGATAGAAAAACACAACTAGTTAGCCTGTTGAGCCTTATCCTATTCTTTGACTAACCACATTCCAAGCCAATCCCTTTTTCTTGATGAAGTACCCATTTTTTATCCTAATTCCCTAGCACTTGAGCATGGTGAATAAGAAAGAGGGAACTACTTAAGTGGACACCCGAGAGTACGTGAAATAATAGTGTAAAAAAAAGAAAATGGAAGAATAAGTGTAGTTAGAAAGAGTCAACCAAAACAGTAGGGATCCGCTTGCTTCCGCGACGCGGACCAATCGCGGATGCACACTATTTTGGGCCCAAAATACAGTGCTGGTCCACGATGCCTCCGGGTCGCGGATGCACACTGGGATGTAAAAAGATTTTTTTTATTGTATTTCCCTTTCATTGGTCATTGTTTGTTTAGGGTGTCCACGTGTTTCTAAGGGGTTATGTTGTGGTCAGAGTAAATGGATAGGAGTACTCACACCTGTAATTCAAGAAGGGTTGTGAGTCAAAGGAGGCATGAGAAGAGGTGAAGCGTATGCTACGAGCGCGTGGGAATTGAACGTGTCAGCCATATCCTTAAATGTATCCCACCTACCGGCAGCCTACATTACAGCCAAGTAAAGACCTATGTGATCCTCTAGGGAAATTGCCAACTAGGTCTATGTTTACATTAAGGGCAAGCTTATGGAATCTTGATGTAATTTAAGGCATCTTTTAGGAGAGTGAGAGTTGTTTGTGTACCCACTCTTGATCTTTTGACTAGATCCATAGTGGTGTGCATGGGTAATTCTTCTTGGTGAGGGCACAAAATTATTCAGGGTTAGGAACAGATAAACTATTAAAGATTCTGCATGAGTTCGCATGTATACATGAGTGCTTGCAGCAATTAGTTTCCGCCCAGGGCACCGAAAGTTGTTCACTATGGTTCATAGATTTTGATCACATGATATTGGTTGCATATACTACTGCAGGGAGTCTCATGCATGTGTAGTGGTTTGCCCGAGGAAGGACAAAACTCTAAGTGTGGGTGGTGATCTTAGGTGTATTTATACACCTAATTAGCCAATAATGCCCATAAACAGAGTGAATTTGGAGGACAAATTAATAAAGTCTAGGTGTTTGAGTGTCGTTTTCGCTTATTTTGCTGATGTAGGCCAAGTGCTCCTGTTGGTTATGTTTCTGTAGGATTTTTTTGATTGGGAAGTTTGGGGTTAAATCCGGACTCGATGGAAGAGCATAACCTGGGACTTGGAGAAGGAAAATCAGTAGAAGCAACCAAGAGACCAAAAATCCACGTGGCAAACCTGGGAGCAATGTTGCAGAAGTTGAAAAACACAAAAAGGTGCGAAACCCAATGAGGTGTCAGGTCCGCATCGCAGGCCTGTTCAAAAGTGTGCAGAATTTCCAAGTAAGCAATTTAGGCGAGAACACAGGAAAACAAAGGGTCCGCGTCGTGGACTTGAGGACCCAACGTGGAAAAAAATACGAGATCTTTATTATTTCTCTATTTAGACTTTAGTTTTTATCTGTGTTTTCACACAAGGACTACTGGAGAGGTGGCGGAGAACTATTTTCCACCAATAATTTGGTTAATTTAATCTTTAGATTTTGGTTTTGGATGTTTTCCACTTCATTCATGATTCATTCCACGTCCATGAGTGGCTAAGCCTCCATATTTTGGGGTTGTAGCTATAGACTATGTGTAGTTCTTAACTTTTGACATCTATGAATGGTTTCTTTAAATTATTCCTATGTTATTTATATCTATACTTCCTAGTCTGGCCAACTAGGGAGTAAATTTATTGTTCACTTTGGATTCGAGAGATGTTGGAGTGGGTAGAATACAATATCATAGGGAGCTTGTTCAATACTAGGAAACTAGGTTGATTCGTGTAAGGTAGACCTGTGACAACTACCCTTACACCTTTCTCGGTTCATATACGAGAAGATATCTTTACTGCATTTTTATTGGTCTGTCTACCCCCGCTCAACGATGTAGTTAGGCATCAATAACGGTAGGCCAGCAGAGGCGTGCAACCCTGTTCAGGTAAATTATACCCCGTGAATCCATAATCAGGAAATCAGACATAGATAGATACTGTTAAGACTAGACAACATCGTAAAGGTTACAACCCTGAAATTGCATCTTTGAGTGATATCGTGTGTGAAAGTCATCTTAGTTTTTTAGAAAGTTAATTCTTTTATAATTTATTTTCCCTAAAACAATAACTCTTTTTACTAAAGCACCATAAATGTGATAACTAAGAGAAAACACTAATTACAATCAAATCCCTTGGGTTTGACAACCCGACACTTTAATTAGGGTCACTGTATTACTGGTGAGACCGCGCACACTTACATGTGCTGGGGAGAAACAACCCAAAAATCGAATTCTGATTATTCCGTTAAGTCGGGATCACCTTTTTGGCATGAGTACATAGTTGATTTGTGAAATTTTGATTTCGAATGAATTTTGAGGTCCGAGTTGTAAAATAAATTGTGTTGTGCTTCAGCTATTTTTTCTGGTTCTGGTGCAGGTCATCATTTTTCTGCGCATTCAGGAGGTCAAGGAGGCCTAGCACTACGCATTTGCGGGGGTTCTATCCGCATTCGCAGAGGTCACCCAGCCTCTTATTTGCGTTCGCGGAGAAGTCAATGTTGGTTGACTTCTGCTTTTGCGGATCCCAGTCTCCGTTTACGGAGGTTGTTAATGAACAGTTTTAAAGACGTTTTTAGACCCATTTTCTCCATTTTTGATATTTCAAGCTTCGTTTGAGAGGGGAATTTTGAGGTTTTTCGAGACAAATTGATTAGATAACTATTTTCTAACCCATTTCATTGATTTACATTGATTAACTTACGATTTTAACATTTAATTTTGGGATTTTAGAGGTGTAATTTTGGAGATTTTCCAAACTTTGATTCCCAAACTTTAATTGATGATTTCTCCCTCGTCTTAGCTTCGTTTTCAGATTAGTTTGACCATTGGATCCTTATTACGAAGAGAACGTTTTTATGTAAATTTTTTTAGATTTTCGACGACCTTTTTGGCTATGAGATTTTTGACCTTTTTTTCCTTTTCACCCGAATTGAGCGATTTAGTGTCAATAGATTTGTTATATGATTATGATGTTATATTTGAATAGATTGTGGCATTTCAGGTGCAAATTTGAGGGGGAAAGCTCTGGTTACATCTTGATTCGGCTACTAGTTAAGCCAAGTGGACTTTTAACTTCTTGTTAAGTATGATTGAACCTTGTATTACCCTATATGAGTAGAATTGATTACTTTGGGGTAGAAATCATATCACTATAGGCCTTGATCATGAGGTTTCGATTGAGCAGCTATTCATATGTGAAATCTTGACTCGTAACCTTTATTGTCGGCTCGTAATATATGTGAACTCATGATTCATATGATAATCATATTGTGATGATTTTTATATTGACATACATTTGATATTGAGACACTGATGATATTGAGATGATGATGAATTTACGACATGGATGACATTGATACTATATTGTTGTTGAATCATTATGATGTTGACATTATGAAATATCTGAGATCATGCACATTGCATTCATTATTCATTATGCATTCATACATGTGTCGAGGCTCATTTCGATATTGTTCATGGTATATGGTATTTGGATTATGGATATTTAATGAACAAAGGCCGAAGATAATTCCGACATTGTTCCAGGTATATCAGAGGATATTAGCTGGGCATGGACCGAGGTGAGTTCCTTCTCTCAACTGGTTCCCTTCCTTGTCTATACTGTATTTTCTCACATGCTCCTTTGTAGTTTTCCCTTCCTTCATTGTTTTTGTTTCACAAAGTTTCGGACGAATAGACCAATAACTTTCTTCATCATTAATGCTTTGGCATATAATCGTATTGTACTTTCATCCACTTGAACTTTGTATCTCTCATTATATTGTGCTCTTCCGTGATTCTAACTCTTTATGACTATTTGGCTGTCTGATCTACTTTCACCTTTATTTTAGCATAACTTGGCCTCGTTTGGTTTCTATTTTCCATATCTACCATAAGAGGTTTACCTACTGTTGTTGCATGCTATGGAAAATATCACCTCCTTTGCAAAGAAATTGGGTTGTAGGTCTGGAAAGGATATCCAGGTAACCCCTATAGTTATCTCCATATCCAGTTCAAACGATGGATCCCATTTAAAGGTCTTCATCTGGCAATATTTTTCTTTTGCCTTCCCATAAAATGCTGCTGTTGAGAGTAAATGCATATAATCCTCTAAGTTTGATAGCCTGGTCAAAACATGGCTAGCATCAATACACCTATCGTATATTCACTTTTGATCCCCAATTGACCTAGAATAGATCTCCTTAACTTATATCTGGTCTGTTATACGAAAACTTTTCAATTCTAGTGTAATGAAGGTTTTCTTTGTAATACTTCTTATGTGCTTCAGAATGCCTTATAAGTGTGTTTTTTGAATATCTCAAAATTCATGCGTGATTTCAAAAATCCGACTTCATATTCTTGTTCAGGGGGCAAAATTGAGTGAGAAAAGGATAGCCCTCGAATTTTAGAAGACTCGTAGCAAAAAATAATTTTCTCTACGGGGACGAATTCTAGTGTCCTACGCGCCCAGGACGCGACGCGCCTGGGGCGCAGACCAAAACATTTTCTTCCCTGTTTTTCGGCTTTGTTCAAGGGCATTCGAGTAATAAACTAATTCCTTAAATGTGAAACCTTCATCTTTTGGCCATTTTTCAACTCAAGAACCTTCATAAACCCTCTCAAATCATCACCCAATCCTCCATTCAATTCCAAGAATCTCAAGAGTATACTTTGGATTCCAAGGACCCAACTCAAGCTTCAAGTCTCCTTCAAGTTTACTTCAAGAAATTTTAACTTTTAGGTATGTGGATCTTCATCTATGAGTCCTTTCACCCATAGAGTCCAATCCTCTCTTTTATGAAAAATTTCATGATTTCAAGTTGTATTCTTCATGGGTATCTTCTATTATGCATTATGAACATGGATTATGATTGATTTTTATCAAATATTGAATATTATGTATGAATTGCTATTGAAAGCTTATTCCATGAGTTGATTTGAAACTATTGAAGTTATGCATAATATGAACTATGAATAATATGCTACATTGTGAACTTTGATGGATTTCATGACACCCAAAAATAGGGATTTTACTACTATATTGGTGGGTTGAATTGTATGACTTTAAAATGATTTAATTTCACTCTTTCATATCTTATACTATCTAATTGTATGATTTTGAGCATGTCTTCATATACCCACCATTTTTCACTAAACTACATGACAAGGATTCTTAGGTTGATGATGAACTATTGCATGAGCGGAAGTCAAGTGTTTTCATTATAATTATGGGCTCCTAAGTATGTATTAAACTCATGAAAGGTTTCTATGATTTACAAGTGACAAGTTGACCATTATTCCATGATTCTACCCTCTTATGAGCAAATTATGTCTATTTGAGGGGTTAAGCATGATTACTATTTTACCCTCATGATTCAAACTGAGCTCACTAGTAGGGATTAAGCATGTTACAATCTCTACCCTCATGTGAAATCCAATACCTACTAGATAGAGTCAAGTCAATGTATTGTTTTCTACCCTCTAGTATAAAGTATATGCCCATGTAAGGGTCAAGTATGTGAATGAGCTACTCATGCCTTGTTATCATGTCTTTAACAATATATTCATGTTATGATTAAATCATGTTATAAGAAGGTTGTTTACATGAAGTGGTTGGACTGTAGGAATGAAGATGAAAAGCGAATACTTACAGAAATATATAAGAAGACTAAGTCAGAAGCGAAGATGGTGGTGACGAGTGCTAAGACAATAGCGTTTGAGCGCCTATATGAGGAGCTAAGTGATAAAGGCAGGGACAAGAAATTGTATAGGCTCGCTAAAGAGAGAGAAAGGAAAGCTCACGACTTGGACCAAGTGAAGGGCATGAAGGATGAGAAGGGTGAGTTGTTGGTGGATGACACTTCCATTAAACTTAGCAAGCTTACTTTCATAAAATCTTAAATGAAAAAGGATATAGAGATATTGAGCTGGGTGAGTTGGCACACTCCGAAAGTCATCGTGATTTTGGTTATTGCAGGTGGTTCAGATTTGAGAAGGTTAGAACTGCTATTATTAGGATGAAGAGAGGGAGGGTGATCGAACCCGATGAGATTCCAATAGATCTTTGGACAAACATGGTCAAGGATGGCATAGAGTGGTTGACTAGACCGTTCAATGCTATTATGAAGACTTCCAAGATGTCTGATGAATGGAGGAAGAGTACAATGGTCCCATTGTATAAGAATAAGGGGGATATTCAAAGCTGCAACAATTAGAGGGGTATCAAGTTACTAAGTCACACGATGAAGGTCTGGGAGAGAGTGGTAGAGATGAGGGTGAGAAGAAAAGTGTCTATTTTGGAGAATCTGTTTGGATTCATGCCTAGGCGGTCGGCTACTGAAACAATTCTTCTTGTTTGAAGATTAGTGAGAAATATAGGGAATGAAAGAAGGACCTTCATATGGTATTCATTGATTTCGAGAAGTCCTATGACAAGGTTTTAAGGGATGTCCTATGGAGGTGTCTAGAGGTGAAAGGCGTCCCGATGATGTATATCAGGGCGATTAAGGACATGTACAACGGAGCCAAAACTCGAGTAAGAATGGTGGGAGGAGACTTAGAGTATTTTCCTGTTGATATGTGACTCCATCAAGGATCTGTGTTGAGCCCTTTCTTGTTTACCTTGGTGATGGATGAGCTGACACGATCTATCTAAGAAGAGGTTCCATGGTGTATGTTATTTGCAGATGACATAGTCCTGATTGATGAGACTCGGACTAAAGTTAATGATAGGTTGGAGGCTAGGAGACACGCCTTAGAGTCCAAAGGATTCAAACTGAGAAGGACCAAAAAAGAATACTTGGAGTGCATTCAGTGTTGCGGGGGATGAAGCAGACATTGATGTGAGGCTTGCCACTCAACCTATCTCCAAGAGGGATAACTTTAAGTATACGAGTTCCATCATCCAAAGTAGTGGTGACATCAAGGATGATGTCACACAATGTATTGGGGAAGCATAGACTAAATGGAGGCTTGCCTCGGGAATATTGTGTGACAAGAAGATACCACCTAAACTCAAAGGTAAGTTTTACAGAATGGTGGTTAGACTATCTTTGCTGTATAGGGTGGAGTGTTGGCCAATAAAAAATGCACATGTTCAGAAGATGCATGTCACAGAGATGAGGATGTTGAGATGAATGTGTGGTCACACCAGGAGTGA
>JAPFFP010046953.1:0-10652 GCA_026153255.1 Solanum medicagineum | reverse complement strand
ATATATTTGTGCATTACTGCTTCTGGCTGGCTGAGTTTCCTTGCAGGTGGGTTAGTCACTAAAACAAAGGAAACTCTTCCGGATTTTCTGTAGAATTGTTAATGTAATCATGTGTGTTGGTATTGGTAATAGTGCCAAATCGGCACTAGTCATGTCCCCGGGTTCGGGCTGTGACATAAAATTTAAATGTTAAGGGCAAGTCTATAACAATTAGAAGCAACATAAGATTTATTTTGTAAGAGTGAGAGTTGATTGTGTACCCAAATAAAATCTTCTTTTAAGTGTTAAATTGTGTGCATGGGTAATTCTTCTAGTGAGGGCACATGATCATTGAAGGGAGGCAACTAGATAAAGTTGTAACAAAAATTCTGCATGAGTCCGCATTTATTCATTAAAGTATTTATTCAAGTTGATGTTGCTAACAATCTTGAAAAATGCTCATATTGTTTTGAAAAGGGTTGTGCATATCAAGTTTATTACACATACTATTTAGGTGTCTGCATGCATGTGTCTGGATTTGCCAGAGGACGGACAAAGCTTGAAGTGTGAGGTGGTGATCTTAGGCGTATTTATACGCCTAAATAAACAAAAGTCCCATAAATAGAGTTAAGTTCGAAGGTAAATTCGTAGAGTTTTAAGTATTTTAATAGAATTTTGCAAATTATGGTAACACTGGAGAAATTACGCTTTGGGTTTGTGTTTTTATTGATTTTTATCAAATTTTAAGATTTCAGAATGAGACTCGGAGCAAAGGAAGGCAACCCATACAAGAAAACAAGGAGAAAATTTTCAAACACTTGGTTCGCGACCAAGGCGCATCACGGACCAGTGTTAATTCACTAGAAAAATGTTTTTCAACGGGGTACGTGAAAAAGTAACCCAAATAATAGTAGTGCGCGTCACGCACTAGTGTGAAATAGGTGACTTTTTGGTCCAGTCAACATTGCATGCGAATTTTATTAATATAATACTAAAGCACATCGCGGACTTAAGGGAAAATGCGTAAAAAGTCAGATTTTGTGGGCTATATAAGCCGTGAAAAAACTGTAACCCTTACCATCCTTTGTTCTAAGTGTTGTTGAAGCTTGTGAGGTGGCTGGTTATTGTAGAAGACCACTCTTGGTTAGTTTTTATCTTTATTTTATCATTTTCTTATGATTTTAATTATAATATTGATGTATATGATTAGCATGAGTGGCTAATCTTTCCATTTTCTGGGATTGTAGTCATAGATAATGTGTTAATCTTTGAGTTTTTACGCTTATTAATGGGTTTTGCGATTGTTTTTACATTATTTAAATCTACATTTCTTAACTTGATCATGTATAGAATTAATATATTGTGCATTTTGAATTCTAATGATGTTGGACTGCTAAAGAACACAATAATATAGGGAGCTTGTTCAACTAAAATATTATTTGAGATTTGTGACAACTACCTTTACACCAATCTTGATTTAATATACAGGAAGAAAATATTAATTCATTTCTATTGTATTGTTTATCCCCGCTCAACGATGTAGTTAGGCAAACAATAGAAATAGGCTAACGGAGGTGTGCAACCCCGATTGGTAATTTCAACCCTGTAAATCAATAATCCACTGCCCAAACATAAGTATTATACAGCGTCGTTGAGGTTACAATCCCAGAATCTCGCAATATTGGATTTTCAAAATATAAAATAAATTGATTCATATTTTATTACAAATCGCTAGTTCAGTTACAAATTAAAATACACAATTTGATCAATTTTTTCTTTATCTTACTTCAAACATTATAACTCAGAATATTAACAATTTAAATTAAATCCCTTGGGTATGATAATCCGATCCTAAAAAAAGGTCACTATATTACTTGTTTTGACCACGTGAACTTGCGTGTACTGGGAGGCAACATCCTTATATAAAGTCTTAGTCTCTAAACTATATGCCACCATAGGTTTATACATGATCTGTCTTATGGCTTTCTAGTGGATCCATCTATTTATACCACATCTTGTCGAAGGGGAGACATGCCTCGATCACCTTGACGAGGGGGTGACATGCTTCGGATTATTCATTTTATGGCCACCATGGCAAGTAGACGACATCTTGTCGAGGGGGTGACATGCCTCGATTACCTTGCCAGGGGATGACATGCCTTGGATTCCAAGTAGTAGCTCACTTGGTCTATGTCAGTTAAGGTCTCTTTTCACACATGTAATATGCACTATGCTAGTTGAATGTTTTACAAACATGTTTTATTACAAACATTGATGAGTCCTCAAGTCCGAGGGCACTATCTATGTTACTTTTGCTATTTTGAGACTTCTTTATGTTGAACACTTGTTACTATGAGGGTGAGTCCGGAAAGTATCTTGGCCCTGCTCCATTCCATATTAGAATTGTTGTTGGATATTATGATGTACTTATGCTATAAGCTTGATTCTTTTATTCTTTTATGATTACCAAAGATTTTTTCTTAGTCCCGCTTCCCTTTTATTATATAATGTGGTGCTTATTTTGCTTCTACGACTAAGGATGTGTGAATAATATGCTAAGGGGCTTGTTTGGGGTCCCTTTGGGTTCCCCATTCGCAATTTCACGTCTTTGCCCTAGGCTTGGGTCGTGACAATGAAGCTTTTGCTCATTTGGATTTGGATGAAATTCTTACCAAGTAAGTGGCTATCCACTATTTTTTTGTGTTATTTTTTGTTTACTTTGCTGATTTTTTGACTAGGGTTTTGTCACATTTCCTTGATCTTATTTCCTTCGACTAGAACCTTGATTTCGTCATTACTTTGTGTTATTGTTAAGTTTTTTGGCTTAGTTTTTTTACTAGGGTTTTGTCACATGCCTTTATTTGCCGATTTTTCTTTCGACTAGGGGTTACATTTCATCTTAGTTATCAACTTATTGCATGTATTATTGTTAACTTGTTCAATTTATCCATGCATGGGTACTAAGGTTCTAGCAATTAGTTCAAAAAGTTAGGGCTATTTAGTAATATTGAGATTCTAGGGTTCTGATTCCAATATTGGGTTTTTTTTTTTTTTGTAAAGTTCCTTTATATAGTTGAAATCTTTTGATTTTTAATCATATTTTAGGCTTCTAATTCATGGTATTGTTCGGTAAATTTCCTTATAATTATTGTATTGTTCTGTAAATTTCCTTATAATTATGCTTCTATTGTTTAATGATTGTGAATATGACTATGATTATAGGTTGATACATGACTACTAAGTTCCTTAACTTGAGGTTCAAATTCGGAAGTATGTTGGTGAGTGAGATAGGTCCAATATATGTTGCGGGTAGGACTAAACATGTGTTCAATGTGGATGAAGATTATTTGTCAATTCCTGAACTTGCAGATTATGCTAAGTCTTTTGGAATTACTAAGTGAGGAAGGACTTATGCAGCCCCAACTGTAGGGGGTGATTTGGTTGAATTGAAAAAAAAATAAGGATATTTATGACATTGCATTATTTTTGCATGATGGGGACACTATACATACACACACACACACACACACACACACACACACACACACACACACACACACACACACACACACTCACACACACACACACACACATACACACACATATGTGTGTGTGTGAGAGAGATGATTCAGTTATAGAATATATGAGTCCCTCTAAAGGGCAAATTAGCTAATGTCTAAGTCAAGTTGGCGAGTCTTTTAATGCCCTTGGAGATTGTACTAGGGATTCTGGTGGTTCTTTGACTGTCCAAGGAAAAAAATCAAGATCTAGTGTAGGTTCTTCTTCTACTTCAATAGATTGGATTGATTCTGAAGATAAAGTTGAACTTTCTATCCCTCAAGAAAATGAATCTTCTGTCCCACAAGAAAATCAACATTCTGTCCCAGAGGAAAATCAAACTTCAGTTCGAGAAAAAGTTGAACCTTCTGACAATGATAATAAATATTCTGACCATTCTATTAACTATGACAGTGATGTACATGAGGAGCTAAGGGTTGTGAAGGAGGATGTGAGAAAGTTTAATAGAGAAAATAGGAGGAATAAGAAGAAGAAAAAGCAAAGGGTTTTTTGGGTGAACTGGGGTTGGATGAAGGGCATGAAGATATTGATAAAGGAAAGAAAAATTTCAAGGGTAAGATAACAGAGGACAAACATACTATGACAATTCTGATTGTGATAGTTTTCAAAGTGATGATGAGTTATTGCAAGTTTCTGATGATGAACCTGCAGGAGGGAGTTTAAGGGGAAGAAAACAGAGTAATAAAGTAAAATATGATTCTACTTGTGATGTTGTAATATGGAAGTGTGGTTTGATGTTTAAGAGTATAAAGGAATAATGAGAGGCACTTACAAAATATTCTATAAAGGAGGGGGTTGAGTTAGACAAGTATATGAGTGAAGTGTAAAGATAGTTGTCCATGGCTGTTGTATGCTAGCAAAGAAGGAAGGAGTGAGAACTTCACTATCAAGACATATAACCCTTGGCAAAAAATGTACCAGAACCAACACTAATTGTTTATGTAATTCAAAATTTTTAGCAAAGCATCTGAAATATAGGATCATCTCTCAACCTAGAATCAACGGGTGGGAAATTCAAGATTGGGTGAGGAAAGAATTGAAGGTTCATGTAGGCAAGGTAGTATGTTTAAGGACAAGGAAATTAGTTTTGCAAGAAGTAATGGGGGATCATGTGGCAGAATTTAGCAGAATCTTAGACTAAACAGATATGTTACTCTAAACAAATCCTAGTAGCACTTGGATTGTCAAGCTTACAGATTCTGAGAATGTGATTTAACAGTTTCACTCTTTCTATATTTGCTTTGATGCTATGAAGAAGGGTTTCCAACAGGGATGCAGAAAATACATAAGGCTAGATGGATGTTCTTTAAAGGAATTTGTAAAGGTCAATTGTTGGTGGCTGTTGCTAAGGATGGAAACAATAAAATGTTTAGTGGTTGGTACTGAAAGCAAAGCTACTTGGAGATGGTCCATGACCATTTTACAAGATGACTTAATCTAGGAGATGGCTCCTAGATCAGTATCGTTAGTGATATGCAAAAGGTAACTCAATCCTTTATTATTTTGTCTTTACTTTAAGTGAACCAAACTTCAATTCTTTATTGTTTTGAAACTGTAGGGACTAGTAGCTGCTACTGATGAAATATTTTCAGAATGTGAGCATAGAATGTGTGCGGCACATATTAGCTAACTGGTCACAAAACTGGAGAGGCAGAAGAGATTTTGGGCTTGTGCTAGATCCACTGTTGAGGCACAATTGAGGCAGAATCGAGATGGACTAGTCAATCTTGGAAAAGGAATTATTGAAGACCTTATCAAATACAACAAGGAGAAATGGTGCAAAACATACTTCAAGACTTTCTCAAAATGTGATAGTGTAGACAACAACATGGTAGAAAGTTTCAATGCTTGGATCTTGAGACCCAGAAACAAGACTATTGTTTCTACATTTTAAGAAATTAGAATTAAGGTGATAACTAGGGTGAGTAAATCAAGAGCATTTTTTTATTCTTGGACAGATGATATATCTCCACCGGCAATATTGGTATTCAATACCAATGTATCAAAATCAATGTTGTGCAACATTGGATGGAATAGTGATGAAGGATTTGAAGTGTTAGAAGGGGCATTCAAGCATACTGTCAACTTAGCTCAGAAGAAATGTAGTTGCAGATCTTGAGAATTAAAAGGCATTCCATGTGCACATGCTATAGCAGCAATGAACCATTTGAACACGGATGCATCACAGGAAATTTCAAGCTGCTACAGAAAAAAGACATATGTGAAAGCTTATTCTCACTTTATTTAACCATTTCCAAACATGAAAATGTGGCTTGAAAGTACAAACCCAATTGTCGAACCACCTAAGGTAAGAAAAATGCTAGGTAAGCCACCAAAGAACAGAAGAAAAGAGATTGGTGAAGTAAGAAAGGCTGGGAAGTTACCAAAACTAAGGATAGCAATGACATGTTCAATCTGCAAAGGAGCAAATCACAATAAGAGAAGTTGTTGGTATGCTCAAATTTACACTCCAAAAGGAATAGTAAAGCGTTCGTTGATCAAATATAAAACTCAAAAAGAATTAAGGCCGATCCCACATTGAATGCGCGAGAATGAATCTATTAGCACCCTTTTCAGATGTAATATCTATTCCCGAAATAAAAATACATAAAGTAAATGGGGGGTTTTGGTTTTTGCAAACTAAATTATTAAAGTAAAGTAACCAAAGAGTACAAAGACTATTGTATATTGAACAATTAATGCGAAGCTAGGATTGTGTTCCCCGTGACGTCAAATACGATAGCCAAATTGATGTGCTAAACTCGTTCATGATTACGCATACAAGATTAAACAAGTTATGTAACAAATAATTCACCTTTCGATCCTTCTTAGATGCATTTCATTCATCACCTTCTGATCTCAGAACGTATACTTACTAACCCTTGTTATAGACCCCAGAATACTCTCACCTTTTGGTATCAAATACTTAGACTAGGTTAAAAACCCTGAATTTCTGTCATAGAACTCTTTTCCTAATCACTACATTCCTTCCGGGCATGTAACGAATACAAGCTTACCCTAATGCATCGACTCATTAAGGAAGAAGTTAAAGGGATGAATAATACGACATATACGATAATCAATCCTGAGTTTTACCCTAAATTCGTCTACCTTATTGATTTGTCATGGTTCACACAACCCTAGTTGTGGGTTTAGCCTAACATATTCAAGAAAGATAGCCCACAACAATATGAAGAATGCACAATAAAGAACTTACCATTGGAGAAGCAATGAATCAACAAATTACAATCTCAAGTAAGATAATTGAAATCCAAGAGTTCAATGAAATTGAAAGAAAAATAGTGTTCTCGTGTTCTATATCCAACAGTCCAAGACTGCATAAAAATAGAATACACACACACACACACAAGGAAATCTAATCCAACTTAAAATAGGAAAATTAATGTCGGCATGATTACAGGCCACTACACGGCCCGTGAGACACTATACGGACCGTGAATCGATCCTTGAGTCGACACTTGTCTTCAAAATTGGTCTTTACTGTGTTAGAGCCTCACGTGCATCAGCATGGTCGGTGTGAGGGTTTACGGACCATGAACTGGA
Organism: Solanum medicagineum; assembly: GCA_026153255.1. NCBI lineage: Eukaryota > Viridiplantae > Streptophyta > Magnoliopsida > Solanales > Solanaceae > Solanum > Solanum medicagineum. The sequence continues at coordinate 3,530 of JAPFFP010046953.1, read as the reverse complement.
CCGTCTCTCTCAACTTGTGTAATTCTTGCAATTTTCGATGGTAATGGCCCACTTTCATGTCACTTTGACGGCATGTGGCACGGACTGTGTCAGTTCTCACGACCCTTGAACGGTACCGTGGGATGTGCCTTAGATGATTTTCTCCAGCTTCTTTCCTCAGCTTCAAGCCATGCCGTTCCACGCCAAGTGTGGAAAAATTGGACCTGGAGTAGCTCATACAAGCAGGCCTACGAGACGTACTCTACACTACGACTCCTGATCATGCTTTGTATAAGAAAGCAGTGAGCATCTGAAGTTGACACATATGCTACGAGCCAACCTTATGATTCGTAGGATCCCCTACGAGTCAAGAGGGGTTCATAGTGCTCAGGTATGATTTCTGAATTTTTGCTAAGTGTTGGGTCAGATATGATACCGGGACCTACGAGCCGTAGGACGACCTACGACTCATAGTCGGGGTCTCGTATTCCCGATCTGAGACATTTTAAAACCTGACCTGGTTTGTTATAAAAGGGGGGTCAAAATAATCTTTGACCCCAATTCCCCCATTTTCTAACCTTAAACACGACGAAAAACCACTTCCCATCCCGTAAATCCATCTCTGACAGAAAATCCCGGCTGCCCACGTCATGTTCTTACGAAGATTCTAGAAAAGGGTACCAAATCCTAGGTTTTTGATGCAAAAATCATCTCTCCTTCTTTCGTTTCAATTTTCAACTCAATTGGTAAGCTTTTTGATTTCATTTTAGATTATTATTAATAATCTTGTTCCCTACATGAGTATAGGTTTAGTTTGATCATGCTTGAATATGCCATACATTGCTTTGCTGAGCTAAGCATATAATCTAGGGTTTGTTGGATTTCAAAATGATTGAGTTGTGAATTGAGCCTTGTTGAGAGTTTTGAATAGATAGTTATGAATATGAAATTGATAAATTTTTGGTTTGTGTCGCAATATTGTTGTTCACATAGGGATTGGAATGGTTATTGGAGTTGAAATTTGGATGGTATGGGTGTGATTACTTGTGTTTGAGCATGCGAGTTGTGATGGAATTGTTGTGAATGGTGTTTACACTCCTTTGGAATGTTGTATGATTGCCAAGTGTTGGTTTGGAATGTTTTCTATGTGTGATATGCTTGACAAATTGTAAAATTGATTTCAACTCATAGGGTTAATGGTCATTTTGAATTGCCAATGTTAGTTTGGAGTTGAATATGTGTCGTTTAGTCTTGCTTTGCTCCCCTTTGCTTAAATGTGTTGAGCATTAGTGATGAATTTATGCCTTAAGTGAGAAATGAGTAGGCATTGCAGGTAGTTCTATGCACCATTACGAGGCACTCTTACGACTTGTAAGTTCCTATACGAGTCGTAGTAGTCCCTCGTAGCAATCATCATTCACCTGTAATTCCTTCACAATCCTCATACAAGAACCACATATGACTCATAGTACCTGTTAAGATTCGTAGTGAGGGTCTAGTAGACTCAGCTGAGTTTTGAAAATATTTTTGAAACTAGGTACGAGATCAGGGCTACTACTTGTGGGACATCCTATGAGTCGTAACTGTGTCTCATATCTGTGATCAAAAAGCATTTTTAAAGGAACAACTAGTCCTACAACGCCAGTATACGACTCGTAGGTCATCCTACGAGCCGTGACTGCACTCGTACCTACACATTTGCAGTTGCATCAGTTCTTATTTTTTATTTATTTAGTTTTGTTCTTTGTTGCGGGTTAAGTAAGTAAATTGTCTTATTGCTCATATGGATTGTTGGTTGTGTTGCAGATATCATGCTGCCCAAAGACAAGAGGGCTATCCAAACATCCAGACGGAGACTAGTGGACGAGTCTTCCGAGACTGAGAGGTCCGAGGGTTAAGTTGAAGTATACAAGGTCAGGATAGACCCTTTGGCTAATGTTTGTCAAACCCAGGCCCGTACAGCTCGGGACCCTATGGAAGTTACAAGTGCCTGCCAGTCTGAAGAGGAGATACAAAAAGTGGAGAAAAATGACTAGGGGAGTAGTTCAGCTCAGATGACTCCAACACATTCTGGCTTCGAGTCAGAGTCCGAGGGAACTTCTTAGCCTGAGAAGGAGGAGGCCCAGTCTCAGCCCCGATCAACCCCAGATGGTGTGTTGCGGGCATGAAAGAGATCTACGACCAGGGGCTAGAAGATAAGGGGCATGGCAAGCCAGTTCGGCAAATTCATGAGGAGTCCAGGTTGAGCACAGTGGGGCTAGACTAGGTACCTGACTTGGATACGGGATTGGACAAGCACGGGCTCCGTTGACTACGTAGCAGCTGAGCAAATATGCCCCTTACATAGTTTGTGAGTTCTATGTGACTTATCTAGCTACTCTCCACTAGGGGTTGCCAAAGAATAAAAGGCCAATCGAACAATCCAGGCTATGGGTATTAACAATCTGGTGGAAGAGAGTAGATATCTTGGAGGAGACGATACGACGAGTGCAGTTTGGGCCTGCTTATACAGCCCCTCAGTCCATCGCGGTGTATGACAGTCGTACTGAGAAGATGAGGACAGCGGTGACTGAGAAGGACATCAGGGCTAGGACAGAGCTCCTATAGTGGATTGCTGGCAAGATTTGTGAGGAGGGAGTTGAGCCAACGTGGGTCACAAACCACACAGATCCCATAGGAAAAGCCCACCTCTCATTTTGGGCCAAGTTCTGGTGGTCCATTATCCGTTGGCATATTAGGCCAACTTTTATGGATAATGTGATCACCTCGAGAGGGTTGTACTTTTGGCCAGCATCCTAGTTGGCTATGTTATAGATTGGGCTCGGATCATTTCGGAGTAGATCCACAAGGTTGTATCTCGGAGAAGCACATTACTACCGTTTCCAGTACTAATTCATTGACTATGCAGTGTAATAAGTGTTCCTTTTGACCCTCACCAGGACCCTCATGTAGAGGCCACCCGCACTGTGGATCCCATCCTGATAAAGGCTGATGAGAATCTGGTGGCCTTACCACGACCAGCTCCTCCAGTTATCCCAGTGCCATTCCTGGTAGAGCCGCAGATCCCAGGTTCACCTCCAGCTACCATCGGCATTACTCCAGCTACTACAGAGCCCACACCTGTAGTTGAGATCGAGTCGACACCTTCATCCAGAACTCCAGCACCAGCAGATCCTTCTTTACAGGTTGACCCTCTCTTCTCTATTGTTGCATTTCAGGCTTTATTATATAGGGCTACTATAGCGGAGGAGAGGCTTCGTGATCTGTCAGCACGAGTCTGGCCGTTGATTGATCAGACTGTTCGGTACTCCAAGGAGAGGATGAAGGCATTTGCCTGCGAGCTAGTTAATGATAGAGTCCGAGCGATTGATGCACGGATCAATGCGTTTGAGGTTAGAGTTCAAAAAAGGCTCGAGGGTGCTAAACTTACCGACATGAGTGAGGTGACTGATGATTTGGCCAGGTTCAAGGCCAATTTATTGCAGCTATTAGCAGCCCCTATTCCAGCCCCAGAGGTAGCACAGGGAGATGACGAGGCTTTTGATTGGCTC